>MU709636.1:52142-71449 GCA_026770625.1 Nicotiana glauca
CTCAACGATCTTGCAGTCATATGCTGCAGCAACTTTCTGAAGAGCTTCTGTTACATCCGATTTCTGCAACGTCAAAGAAACTGATCCACAAATATCCAACAAAAACTAGTCGCTATAACAACAGTAGCTAGAAAAGAACTACTGGGATGAACTGTCAAAACAAAAAGCATAAGATAAAAGGTAAGTTGTCATTAATCTTGAACATAAATCCACCCATGTAGTATTTTCAAAACACTCAAACAAGACCAAGGCATAAATAATTAACTCACACAGCATATTGAGGCAACTAGGAGGGGACGATAGCAGTCTCAAACAAGTTGGGGTTGGCTATATGAATCCCCACTTCATCAGAACTCATTTCTTATCATCATAATAGTAAATAAACTAAAAGTAAATAAGTTAAATATATATAAAAATAATTAAAACAAATCACTAAATAATAATAATATTAGAAGCTTTCTAACAAGTCTACAACCTATCCTTAACTAGTGCTATCACCTATATGAATCTTTTTCTTCGATTGTGTCTTATCTTTAGCTAAATACACTCTTATTTTAAGAAACAAGTTCACTTTTAAAACATAATCAAATAACCATAAGTAACAACCGCTTAATGACTACTCGCGCACTAGGCACTTCCAACTAAAATGATCTTGTTTACAAGACTTGAGACAGTAAAGGTCTTGCTTCTAGAGCTAGGATCAAGATTCAAGCCAAACAAAAATCTTGATTTTCAAATTTCACTTTGATGCACAATTAGGCTGGGCGGATGGCAATAAACATCCTCCAAGGAGCACTTAACAGACTTACCCATATATTCATCACATTCCTTCTATCTAATCAAGCCCACCTAAAGGCTAAAACCTATGTTGCTCGGACTCTCCAAAAATGCAGTACTTTTGAAGAATCCGATACGCGCCCGTCGACATTTTGATAAGATAGATAACAATATTTTGAGGTAAAAGTGTAAAACACACAACTAATCTGTAGCAACTGGCACTTGACCCGCATTGATACTCACGCAGTCTCCACAAGGGAATGATAATTGTTACTGTGAACCGCCCTATACATATAAGTGGTGGTAACTAAAGTTTGAAAAGCTCAACTTGACGCAAGATAACGTTTCTTGATTCGTCCATTATATAAAATCAAATATTCTAGCATGCCAGAATAAGAAAGATTTAGATTACACATTACCTTCCTTCCTGGTTTCACAAGCCTCACAGCAACTTCAGCCGCTGTATTAGCAGCCGCAACTACATCAGCAGCTCTACCAGTAACAGGTCCTCCGTGGAGCACATGCGTATGAGCAACTACAGCAATAAAGCCATCTATATGACACCCCATATCACTGCAAAAAAAAAGTAACCATGTCTTACTCTTACAAAGAGCTCATCTGATTCCATAATATAAAAGACGGTCAAGTTATCAAAAAGCAGCTTCATGATCCGCATAAAACAATTAAACCTTAAGGGGCCATTAGGTCGCTGGTTAAGAAGTGAGTTATTAGTGTACTGAAACCAGCTTAACTGATTTCATGTTTGGTAATATTTAGTTGCTATGTATAAATTCAGCACATCAAGTATGGTCTTTGGTTACTAGTTTACGACCCCGCATAACTAATACACCCTCCGTCCCAATTTATATGACACACTCTCCCTTTTAGTTTGCCCCCAAAAGACTGACACCTTCATATAAACTAGAACAAACTTAGCTTTAAAATTTCCCTTTACCCTTACTTATAGGATTTATAGCAACACAAATGTCTAACAGTCTAAGGTTTGTTTTAGACCATAAATTTCAAAAGTTTTCCTTCTTTCTTAAATTTGGTGCCTAGTCAAATGGTGTCATATAAATTGGAACGGAGGGAGTACATGTATAAGTTATGAGAGAATCTATGTATTATTTATGAAGGGTAGAAGATGGAATAAGTAACACAACAACAACAACCCGGTAAAATCACACAAGTGGGGTCTAAGGAGGGTAGTGTGTACGCAAACCTTACCCCTATCCCGAAGGAGTAGAGAGAGTGTTTCCGAAAGACCCTCGGCTCAAGAAAATAGAAATACAAAAGGGAGACAATATTAGTATCACCATATAAAACATAGGAGAAATAGGAACAACATTAAATTCAGAAGAAAGATGCAAAGTAAAAGCGATAGGTAATAAATATGTCATGCAATGAAAAGCGTAATAGTAAGACACAATATTGCCAATAGCTATCTTAGACAAAAATCCTACCAGTCTCATAGAGGTATGAAGTAAGGCAAGACTCGAATATACCTCCTAATCTACAACCCTAATACTCGACCTCCAAATTTTCCTATATTTCTTTGATCGCCCTCTACCTCTTCTCGCGCCTTCCACAACCAGCCACTCACACCTCCTTAGCGGGGCATCTGGACTTCTCCTCTGAAGATGCCCGGACCATCTTAAGTCTCGCTTCCCGCATCTTGTCATCAATGGGGGCCACGCATAAGTAACACATGAAATAAAATACATGAATAACTAAACCATGCATAACTCTAACCGAGATGCGGGAAGCGAGACTTAGATGAGATAACTAAACCATGCATAAGTCTCGCTTCCCGCATCTTGTCATCAATGGGGGCCACGCATAAGTAACACATGAAATAAAATACATGAATAACTAAACCATGCATAACTCTAACCGGCAACCAAACGACCCCCTGCAGAGTTAGAACTAGATTTGGAAAAAAATAAATCAACTACATGATAAACAGTTCTTCTATTTTGAATACAAGGCCAAAGTTCACTCACAAACAACACTTCTCTTTCCTACCATGTAGGATCATGGAAAGAAATTAAAAAACCTCAAAATGATCTAAACTATTACTTACATTTTCACCATATCACCTTCTTCCAATACTGTCTCATCACTAGAGAGTGGAGAAAAATGGCAGACGACATTGTTAACTGAAATGCATGTTGGGAATGCCACACCCCTCACGATTTTCTTCTTCATGTTCTTGTACATATTCCCTGTTTGCCTGTACCAGGATTCACTCTTAAGCAGAAACTCTGAAATAAAAATCTGACTGAGAAGATATATAAAGAGAAAATGATCATACTCTTTGATAAAGGCATCTCCTTTTTCACAAAGATCAACTATCTTAGCTTTTGGCTTGCATTCAAACACCACCAACTGCAAAGCCTCTGCAGAATCAATAGCAAAATATATTTTTTGAAACTGGTAATTGTATGAATCAATAGCAAAATATATGAAAAATTTAATGATAAATTGACATAAATAGCCACCCACCAAAATAATAGCTTGTAATAATTTGTGTATATTATAGTATTATACATAGCATATATACATGTGTATACAAAATAGTGGTTTTTTTGTATATTCAGCTAGTAAATGTAACTATTTTTGACCGACCGTCCAAATGTGCAACTTGTCCAAATTTAATACCAACTTTGTTTTAGTTTATCTTTACTAATTGGGTGTCAAGCTATTTATTTTCTTCTTTCTCTTTTGATAAAATACCATTTGTGGAACCAAACAATTCTTTTCCTACCATCTTTTACATAGTTGAATATTTTTTAGTACAAAAGTTTGTAAATTAGCAATGACTTTCAGTTACCAGATAACCCAAAAATAGAAACCCCATTTGCAGGGAACAATGTTCAATTCAGATATCAAAAGGTGCAATGACTTTCAGTTACCAGATAACCCAAAAATAGAAACCCCGTTTGCAGGGAATAATGTTCAATTCAGATATCAAAAGGTGTATAGAGAAAACATGAAAATATCTTATTTTTTGACACACAAAAAAAGGGCAGCCCGGTGTACCAAGCTCCTGTTATACGCAAATTCCGAAGAAGGGTCGGACCACAAGGTCTATCGTACGTAGCCGCCTTAACCTGCATTTATGCAAGAGGTTGTTCCCACGGCTAGTATCCGTGACCTCGTGGTTACATGGCAGCAACTTTACCGGCTACGCCAAGAATCCCCCTCATTTTGGCACACAACAAAGTAGAAAATGAAACCCGTCATTTACTACCATCTTTTACATAATTTGAATATTTTTAGTACAAAAGTCAGTGATTTCTAGCTATCAGATTACTCAAATAGTGAAAACCAATTTTCGAGGGGACAATTCGCATTTAAAAACCAAAATGGTGGACAAAAAACATATAAATATTCTATCTTGGCAAGAAAATGATAAAAAGGATGAGATAAAGAATATTAACTGTTGACAATTTCGGCTAGTATCTGTGACCTCGTGGTTACATGGCAGCAACTTTACCGGCTACGCCAAGAATCCCCCTCATTTTGGCACACAACAAAGTAGAAAATGAAACCCGTCATTTACTACCATCTTTTACATAATTTGAATATTTTTAGTACAAAAGTCAGTGATTTCTAGCTATCAGATTACTCAAATAGTGAAAACCAATTTTCGAGGGGACAATTCGCATTTAAAAACCAAAATGGTGGACAAAAAACATATAAATATTCTATCTTGGCAAGAAAATGATAAAAAGGATGAGATAAAGAATATTAACTGTTGACAATTTCGGCTAGTATCTGTGACCTCGTGGTTACATGGCAGCAACTTTACCGGCTACGCCAAGAATCCCCCTCATTTTGGCACACAACAAAGTAGAAAATGAAACCCGTCATTTACTACCATCTTTTACATAATTTGAATATTTTTAGTACAAAAGTCAGTGATTTCTAGCTATCAGATTACTCAAATAGTGAAAACCAATTTTCGAGGGGACAATTCGCATTTAAAAACCAAAATGGTGGACAAAAAACATATAAATATTCTATCTTGGCAAGAAAATGATAAAAAGGATGAGATAAAGAATATTAACTGTTGACAATTTCGGCTAGTATCTGTGACCTCGTGGTTACATGGCAGCAACTTTACCGGCTACGCCAAGAATCCCCCTCATTTTGGCACACAACAAAGTAGAAAATGAAACCCGTCATTTACTACCATCTTTTACATAATTTGAATATTTTTAGTACAAAAGTCAGTGATTTCTAGCTATCAGATTACTCAAATAGTGAAAACCAATTTTCGAGGGGACAATTCGCATTTAAAAACCAAAATGGTGGACAAAAAACATATAAATATTCTATCTTGGCAAGAAAATGATAAAAAGGATGAGATAAAGAATATTAACTGTTGACAATTTCGGCTAGTATCTGTGACCTCGTGGTTACATGGCAGCAACTTTACCGGCTACGCCAAGAATCCCCCTCATTTTGGCACACAACAAAGTAGAAAATGAAACCCGTCATTTACTACCATCTTTTACATAATTTGAATATTTTTAGTACAAAAGTCAGTGATTTCTAGCTATCAGATTACTCAAATAGTGAAAACCAATTTTCGAGGGGACAATTCTCATTTAAAAACCAAAATGGTGGACAAAAAACATATAAATATTCTATCTTGGCAAGAAAATGATAAAAAGGATGAGATAAAGAATATTAACTGTTGACAATTTCGGCAACACTCTTATACTTGCAAAAAGGTTAAATATTCTTAACCAAATATTACATGGACATAATCAAAATCATCAATAATCAAGGGATCAAAAGTGCAATTATCCCTTTTAGCAGTGATTTTTCAGTTATCAGATAACCCCAATAGAGAAACACCATTAAACGGGGAAAATTTTCAATCCAAGAATCAAAGGCGGTGTCCACCAAAGATGTAATATTCTATCTTTAACACAAAAAGGCGGAAATTAACAAAAAATAATGAGATAGAGAATATTAATTGTTCTTTATTAACATCTTTTACATAATTCGATTGCTTTTTAGTACAAAAGTTGGCAACATTAGCAGTGATTTTCAATAACCAGATAGCCCAAATAGAGAAACTACATTTTCAGGGTGAAAATTTACAATCCAAGAATCAAAAGGGGTACATAAAAAACATGTAAATATCCTATCTTTAACACAAAAAAGGCGGAAAAAAAACAAAAAGGAATGACAAAAGAGAAGAAGATTAATTGTTGATGATTTCAGCAGCACCCTTACACTTAGAACATTAGCAGTGTTTTTCAGCTATCAGATAACCCAAATAGAGAAACCCCATTTTTAGGGGAACAATTTTCAATCGAAGAATCAAAAAGGGTATACAAAAACATGTAAAATATTCTATCTTTAACATACAAAAAGCAGAAAATGACACAAACGAATGGGATAAAGAATATTAACGGTTGACGATTTAGCAGCACCCTTATACTTCTTTGCAACATATACACACGGTATACAACATTATACCGCATTATACAATCATTATACACTTATGGTTAACAATATGTCCACCTTTTATAAAAGTGTATAACAGTGCATAAGAGGTGTTATGTGAAAATTTAAGCTAAACCAGGTAATTAAGGAAACACAATGGCTAAACCGGTTAAATATTCTTTCCTAGTAGACCTATAACGTAATTTTCCCAAACCCCATTTTCGAGGGAGAATTTTCAATCAAAAAATCAAAGGAGGTATACAGGAAACATGTAAATATCCTATTTTTAACACTAAATAAATCAAAAATGGCCAAAAAGAATGAGATAAAGAACAAAAGGGTCGAAGAATATTAACTATGGAATCAAGCTGTTCTTTTACTATGTTTTTTACATAGTTTGATTATTTATTTATTAGTACAAAATTTTGTAACATTAGCGGTACAGAAAACATGTAAAAAATCTATTTTTAACACAACATAAAGAAGAAAATAAATGACAAAAAAAGAATGAGATAAAGAAGAACATTAACTATTGAGGATTTCAGCAGCACTTTTATACTTGGTAACAACTATTGGACTCGTCAGATCCAAATCCTGCTCTTCTCTCTTGTCATCCGACATACTTAATCAAATTGGTCAAGTTTTATAAAGCTGAAAAAACAAAGAAAAAAAGAAATGACAATTAAGAAAGAAAATAAATGGGAAATTAGAAAAATCAAGAAAGAAACATTAGAAACAGTGAAAAGGGCACTAAAAATACATACTTCTTCGTGGAATGGAAATGGAGGTGAGAAGGCTTAAGCTAGGGTTTTGAGTTGGTACTAGCAAATTTATATAGTATCTGTTTTAGTGACAGAGTGGTGATTACGTGGCATTTAGTGGTCCCACGAACAATAAATTAATATGGTGACGATGGTATTGAAACGTGCTCATTATTTATATTTATATCGTACTAATTGCGCAGGTGTACCTACATTGATAAGAATATACTTTTTAAAATTATATAAATACTATTAAATAATGTGTTTGAGTTATTAAACTTTACAAGTTTAATTTATTCAGAATACGTGCTCTAGTAAATTGGAGCATAAGTTACGTATTTTCCGGGGAAAAAACTAAAAATCCGAAAAAACAGAAAAACCTCGAGAAAAAATCAAGATTGAAAAATCCAACACCATTGATTTGATTAGGTAATTGAAAAATTCGAATCAACTCCACATATGTATGCTCCTAGATATTAGTTAAGATGTATGTATAGCTTTTTTTTTGGTTGGAGATGTATGTATATCTAATTCAACTTAGTTTTCTCGCTTTCCATAGTAATTTGTAGAAAATAAGTCTAATTTCCATAGCTCTATAAATTCAATACTCGACGAATGAAAATAGTTCATAGTAGGTATTGTTATTCTAGTAAAACCTTTTTTCCCGAGAAATATATATCATTTATTTTATTTTTGTAGCAATTGATCATGTCTTTAGAACCGTTAGCATATAAATTTTATTGAAATTAAATCCATAAAATAATTTGGATTATATTTTAAGTTCAGGATATATTGGTCCAAATAAATATATGGGCTAATATAATTGAATTAATTATATAAATCAAATATATATGGATTAAATGAATAAGTCTTAATTTATTGGGCTAGCCCATTTAATTGGGCTAAAGTGATGAGCTCACTTCATTAAGCCCAAGATGACATCTTCCTAGAGGCCCAGTTTGGTGTCGCGTGTCAAATGACGTGGCGCACCAAGTCAAGCGGAAGAGCCAATAGGAGTATGTCACGTGTCAAAATGACAAGGCATGTCCAATCACACTAAAAGACCAATGAAATTGCGCCACGTGTGCGAGTGACATGTTCTGGCCAATCAAATACAGTCATGTCACACTTCAATTTGATTGGTCGAAAAGAGTTTGTTCTTATCACAACTCCTCACTTCCACAACTATAAATAGGAGTCTTCATAATTCATAAAAGACACCAGAAGTTATAACAAGAAGCAAGAAAGAGCTGGTGGATCAAACGCTGCAAATTCCTCCACAAGTTTCAAGCTTCAAGATTCAAGTTCAAGAAATAAAGTTCAAGTTCAAGAACGAAGAAGAAGTCGAGTTCAAGAATGAAGAACAAATCAAGGTCACGTTCAAGCAATCAAGCTCAAGAACAAGATCATCGTTCGTGACAACAAACATAGATTCAAGATCAAGTCCAAGGCCCATGAATTTATTTACTACTGAAAACAAGAATCATAGGATTCATAGAGATTGTAACACTCAAATATTCGAAATAAAATACTATGATTGTTGCGATATTTTCGGTCTTAATTTATTTTCTTGACGCAAATTTATTGTCTACAAATTCCGGCATGCCCAATGGAACAATCTCTACCTCTCATCTCAACTTTTCAATCACCAAAGTCCAAGAACATTTAAATGGCTTCAAAGAAAATCATCTACGGTTTAACTTCCACCAAGGCTGCTAACTCTAGGTTTTATGCTGATGTGGAAAGCATCCTCGATGTTACCTTTGGAATCTTCGAACCGGTTACGAGGAGCAAAACAAGCTCTTTAGGACAACAAGAACCCTAAGTGTCGTCCGCATCAACCCCTGTTTTCATATCTTCATCCTCAAAAGGAGCAAGATCTTCCACAAACGCATCTGAATGAGGAAGCGGTGTTGCTGAAAAAATCAAGAAAACTCTTGCTCTGTTTGACCTCTCCGGATCCAAGCACTCTGTTGTGAAGGAAGATGATGATGTTTCAAGTGATGGATCCAATGCAAGCCATGGTGACAAACACTTCATCTATGGAGGAGCAATTGGCAAACTTGACGGAAACAATCGCTGGCTTGACCAAATGCATGTAAAATCAAGAGGCCAAAATTGATAAGCTAACAGACGGGGTGGGAATCTTGATGGAAGAAGAATCCTCTCATGCACCCGGCAAGCTCTCACAAGTTCTAGAGAGTGACTCTCCCCTAAGACAAGCAGCATCCACTAAGGCTATCCCCGTCTCATTTAAAGGAATGATTTCAATCGATCAACTGAAGGAGTTAATTGAAGGAACCATTAAGAACACATATGAAGTTGCTGCCAAATCCTCCCTTGCATATGCAAAGCCGTACACTTCAAAGGTCGATATGTTGAAGATGCCTTATGGATATCAACCTCCAAAGTTTCAACAGTTTGATGGTAAAGGTAACCCAAAGCAACATGTGGCACACTTCGTGGAGACGTGCAACAATACTGGGGCTTATGGAAATTACCTCATTAAGCAGTTTGTCCGCTCGCTAAAAGGAAATGCTTTTCACTAGTACACAAACCTCGAGGTTGGATTTATTAATAGTTGGGATCAACTAGAGCAGGAGTTCCTCAAGTGCTTTTATAGTACGCAACGTATTGTGAGTATGGTAGAACTTACAAATACTCGTCAGCGAAAGGGGAAACCAGTTATCAACTTTATCGATCGTTGGAGGAATGCAAGCCTCAACTGCAAAGACAGGCATAGTGAAGCTTCGTGCATACAGATGTGCATCCAAGGCATGCATTGTGGATTGTGCTATATCTTGCAAGGTATTAAGCCTCGCACATTTGAAGAACTTGCAACTCGTGCCCATGGCATGGAATTGAGCATGGCCTCTGCTAGAAATGAAAGGTTGTCATCCATGAACCTCGCAAAGGGAATGACAAGCAAGAAGTAAGAAAGTGGTGCAAGTTTGTACCCAGATCTAAAAGCAAAAAAGCTATGAATGTCAACACGTCACATATGAAGTTCACGAAGAAGGTGAGCAAGAAACAGAGTATGAAATCCACTTCTTTTCAAGATAAGCCAAGTGGAAGTTGACTCTAAAAGAAATGGAGGAGAAAGAGTACCCATTCTTGGATTCTGATGTGCCAGCCGTTTTCGAAGAGCTCCTTAAGTTAAATCTCATTGAGCTTCTAGAGATGAAACGACCAAATAAAGTTGGGAAAACAAATGACTCAAATTACTACAAATATCATCGACTTATAAGCCACCCTATGGAGATGTGCTTCGTCTTCAAGGACTAATTCATGGACTTGGCTTGCGAAAATAAGATCGTGCTTGAAGGTGAGAAAGCAAGCGCGAACCAAGTCTGTATCACCTTTGGCTCATTCAATCTAGAAGTTATGCAGTTTAAAAGGAATAAAAAATGAAGAATTACTGGAGAATAACAAAGTTGAAGACGAACAAACCGATGATAATGAAGGTTGGACGTTGGTGACTCGTCGTAGGCGCCACAAAAGGAGCCCACGAAAAGAATCAATAAAACAACCAACAAGGAAGATGATGGTAAAAAGACTAATGAAAAAGAATCCAGAAAGTCATTTGAAGAAAGCAAAGGTGGAGATGCACCACCCTCAAAAGCCACGACATTTGGTGAACTTGGAAGAGTTCTTACCAAGTTGGTTTCGTATGAAGATTTCCCATGAAGGCATTGATGTATCTTGTTGCTACAGTTGGCTCCATCTTCGAAAAAACCCATCGAGTCCACTCTTCAAGAAGTTAATACTTGTGAGGAAAAGGTCACGTTCACAAATGACGATCTTTTGCTAGGTGACACTCCACATAACCGCCCATTGTACCTGGTTGGCTATATGCGCAACGAAAGGGTAAATCGAATTTTGGTTGATGGAGGATCCTCAGTGAACATTTTGCCAATACATATTGTGAAAGAACTTGGTATTCCATGAACGAAATCTTAGAAAGTCGTGTGATGATCCAGAGATTCAACCAAGGAGGGCAATGATCCATAAGCGCGATCAGGCAGGGAATCACTATTGAAAACGTGCAATCAAGTGCATGGTTGCATGTGATCGATGCGAAGACTTCATACAATGTTTTGCTTTGGATGCCTTGGATATATGAGAATAAAGTAGTTCCATCCACCTACTATCAACGTTTAAAATACTACGAGGGTGAAGTCGAGAAGACGGTAGTTGCTGATGATGAGCCATTCACCGAGGTTGAGTCACACTTCGCTGATGCAAAGTTCTATTTAAAGAACCGCATTGTGAAGGAGATGATGATGGCATGAAAAGCAAGAATAAAGAGCCCCCAACTAAAAGAGAATATGTGACTACTGGTGAATCTAAATCTATTATTAAGGAGGTACAACCCAATGCGAATAAATCCTATAGAGGGAACATTACGTCTTATGGCAAGAAAGTATGTATGGCACTCCAATGTGTCCCTAAAAGGAAGAAAGACGAAGGTGAACCATCTAATCGCCAAGCTAACATGCTAAAGGAGTTAATTCTTCCGGTTAAACGAATTGAGGCAGTAAAGTCATCCTCAATGCCACTTGTAGGGTTTGTAGCCCAAAATCGTTTGCAGAATGTGGCATTCCCTACAAAGCGAACAGATGAAGGTTTTGACCCTAACGCTTACAAGCTATTTGCAAAAGCTGGATTCAATCCCAATGATCCGTCAAAGTTAAGGAAGCTCCCATCAGAAGTTTCAACGAGGCAACCACGTAAAGGTTTAGGATACAAGTAACCGTCATTAGTGCGCATCTCAATAAGAAGGGCGATCAGCAATTATATTACTATAGAAGATTAATCGGTTGTTTTTAACAAGACTTATGTCTTTGATCGACTTGGAAAATCACTTGTGATGACCTCGGTGTTTCAAAGATTGGGCCGACTAAATAAGGAGAACAAGTTCCGGAGAAATTTTCAAAACATAAGAACACCCGCTTCACCTAAAATCTAGGAGATCTCTAAGGATTTCCAAAGTTTGGTTCCTTATAGAATGAGGCGACAAACAAAACTTGTGGTTTCATATAAAGAAGTACTGAAGGTAAAGCCATATATTGTGGTATATACTAAGGAACGTGATGAAGACTAAAAAAGTGTGGGTCCTTCGTATCATATTACTGTACAAGTCGAGAATGGAATTCCATCTTCAATGGAAGATAATGCGGAATTGGAGGATGTTTCGCCCTATTATCACTTATCCTTCGATGATGGGGACCCTCAAGAAGATGAAAATGCGAAAGATGCTCCACCCGAACTTGAAGAAGGAGTGAAGCCAAAAATTGATGCCTTAAAAAAAGTTAACCCTGTCACTAATGAAGAACCAAGACCCACCTAAATAAGTGATTTACTAGAAGTTGGTGAAGAGGGCACTTATATTGAGTTACTCAATGAGTCCAGGGATGTCTTTGCTTGGAGTTACAAAGAGATGCCTGACTTGGACCCGAAAGTAGCAGTCTATCACCTTGCAGTCAAAAATGGTTCTCGCCATGTTAAACAAGCTCAAAGGTGTTGTAGGCTGGACTTGGTTCCCCTGACTGAAACTGAAGTTAACAAACTCATTGAAGGTGGATTTATTCGGGAAGTTAAATACCTAACATGGGTTTCAAGTATCGTCCCTCTAAGGAAGAAGAATGGCCATATTCGAGTATGCGTTGGCTTCAGGGACCTCAATAATGCATGTCCCAAAGATGAATTCCCGCTTCCTATTCCAGAGCTGATGATCGATGCTACTACTAGTTACGGGGCAATGTCTTTTATGAACGGTTCATCGGGCTATACCCAAATTCGCATGGCACCAAAAGATGAAGAGCTTACTGTGTTCTACACCCCAAGGGTAATTATTGCTACAAGGTAATGTCTTTTGGATTGAAGAATGCTGGTGCTACTTACCAAAGGGCTATGCATAATATTTTCGATGATCTTCTCCACAAGAATGTCAAATGCTATGTTGACGACTTTGTGGTGAAATCAAGAGAGAAGGGCGACCACATGAAAGACTTGAGGATGGTATTTGAATTGCTCCGGAGGTACCAACTTAGGATGAATCCGTTGAAATGTGCCTTTGGAGTTACTTCTGGAAAGTTCCTTGGTTTCATTGTCCGACATCGAGGGATTGAAATTGATTAAGCCAAAGTGGATGCCATTTTTGAAATGCTTGAGCCTCGAGATATCCATGAATTGAAAAGTTTGCAAGGAAAGTTAGCATACCTTAGAAGATTCATATCAAACCTGGCTGGGAGGTGTCAACCATTTAGTCACCACATGAAGAAAGGCATTCCTTTCAAGTGGGACCGAGCTTGTAGCAATGCCTTCGAAAGTATCAAAGCCTACTTGATGAAGCCTTCAATTTTAGCAGCTCTTATACCTGGAAAGCCACTGATACTATACATTGCGGCACATGAAAGGTCTGTTGGAGAACTGTTGGCCCAAGAAAATAGTGAGGGTAAAGAAAACTCTGTTTACTACTTGAGAAGGATGATGGCACCTAACGAGTTGAATTATTTGCCAATTAAAAAGTTGTGTTTGGCGCTAGTCTTCTCAATTCAAAAGTTGAAGCACTACTTTCAAGCTCATGTTGTCCGTCTTGTTTCTAAAGCAAATCCCATGTCACGCCCCAAAATCCGAGGAGCGCGACCGGTGCTCAACCGAGTAAACCCGACTGAGCAAGCCTGACCGGTTTCATACATACTACCCAATCTTTGAATAAAGAGGAATTATACATCATTAATCAAATTCTATAAACAAGTATTTACCGATTTCCATTTCACTTCCATTAGCAACTTCATTCATAATTATCAAAATATTATAAGTTGTTATAAATATTTGCCAAACATCAATACTTCTACTTTAATTCCAATACCCAACATTACTCACAACCTATCTACGGAGCCTCTAAACACAACTAAAGAGTAATGTAATATGGAAAATATCGATAGCAAGGCTCTGACTATACCATACACAAATACCAAAATAATATTCCGAGAAGAAAAGCGGCGCGTGCCACATAGGGCCCCAAGAGGAAATGGGCTCACCAATATAGCTGACGGAAAGTGTAGGAGGTGCTACTGTCGATGGACTGGAGTGCCTCCTGTGGAACCACGTACAATCATAACAAGAATGTAGCACCCCTGGCAAAAGGGAAGTCAGTACATTTTAATTGTACTGGTATGTATGATCAAACGTTACCCCGAGTAAAATTAATCAATACACATATAACAAACAGTAATAGAATCAACAATCAAATGTGCATGAAAGGAACAACCAAAGCCAAACAAGTTTCACAATCTCTCTTTTTCCCCTTTCAACATAATTTCATCACACCAATGATTTTACACATTTTCATTTCAATAGTGATTTCGATCACTTTTCCACCCTTATTACCTCGGTCACCCTTATTATCTCGAACACCCTTATCACCACAATCCACACCTTATAACTTCGTGTTGAGGTGCGCAACCCGATCCCACCGGACAATCATATTTCATACAACAACAATAATAATTCACAAAGAATTTTCATAAACATAAATACCATTTCCATCATATACAACAACTCGTATACAATTTAAGTCACAACGATAATTGCCCACAACAAGTCACATATGATATTGCCACAGTTGTTTCAATTGCATTAATTACAATTTCTTTCCGTCATTTGTTACACAACTCTTACCACATAAACACATTCATACACACACACTTGGTTTGTTGCCATTTACTTACACCATTATATTGGGAAACTTAACCAACAACGTTCAAGTCATGTTAATCACAAGAATTCACAAGTAGTGCACATAAGTAACACATACCAATTGCTCGTACACCAAATAAGGTGACTTTACAAAGGTTAAAGTTAGTCATACATACCTCAAAGAGCTTTTCCTTAAGTTTATACAATACACCAACACCTCTAGCAATAACAATTTACAAGGAGATAGCAAAAATCGATAAATAACTAGGAAGATTACCCATGGTATAACTCTCATAGGAATTTCATCCAACACCTAACATGCGAAGTAGACTATAAGGTTTAGAAATGGCAATCTCTTATTCCTTCACCCAAATTTTAACATGAACTACCCAAATTAGTTCTCTAATAACACATACCACAACTTAGTTCCACATTCATGGCTTATTTCTAACCCTCACAACATAGTTGAACTCATAACATCCTGTATGAAATTTTTAGAAGTAGAACTTACCTGGATGGAAGACAATCTAAGGTTATCTTTCTTGATTCTTGAAGACTTGAGGAAGATTTGAATGATTAAGAAGTTAGGCCCCTTTTTATCTCTCTATATTCTCTCACTTCTCTCTAAAATCATAAGAAAATAACAAAAAATATGAACCCTAATTAGTTAAATGAAATGGAGTTCGGGTCATAAAACTGAGTTTTTGTACAACCGCGATGTGTGGGGCGACGTGGGCCGCGGGGTGGCTGTGTAAAAAGTGTCTAGAAATGAAATTTCAGAACATACTGGAATTCCTACAGACGCGGCGCGCCGGGCGCCGCATGGGGCGCTGCGGTAGTGTAAATTCCTGCACTGCTTTGGTAATTTGGTCATAACGTCTGGTAGGAGTGTCCAAATGACAAACGGTTTGAAGAGTTGGAAACTAGACTCAAAGATCTTTCATATGATAGGTTGTTCGTCACATTAAACCTTATAAATATTTAGATATGCTCGTTCAAAGTGGGGGTTTGTGCAAACTCATTTGAAATCTAAGCATATTATGAACTTTTCCAATTTTCCTTAGACTTATGCCCTTCCTTGGACCCCAAATTACTTACACTTATTACCATATCCAATGGATATCCATTGTATCATTAACCCTTGTTTTCGCACAAAATAAAATAATTAGCTTACCTTGGCACCATGAAATCTTAAATTACCTAGAAAAATTTTTCGGGGCTTTACATCCCATCAAGTTCGTGATGTCAAAGCCTGTTCATAGTGATCGACTAGCGAGATGGTACCTCCAATTTCAACAATTTGAGATTTTATACATCCATCAAAACGCTGTAAAAGGACAAGCATTGGCAGACTTCTTGGCAGATCATCCGATACCTGATGATTGGGAGCTAACTGATGAACTACCTGACGAACACGCAATGGTCATTGAAGTTCAACCTCCATGGAATATGTACTTTGATGGTGCTACGCATCGTGGGGAAGCCGGGGCTGGCGTAGTAATTATCACTCCCCAAGGTGAAGTCTTGCCATACTCTTTCACCTTGACACAACTTTGTTCCAACAATGTTGCTAAATATCAAGCATCAATACTTGGGCTTGAATGGCCGTTGATATGAAACAATTGCAATTGCAAGTCTTTGGTGACTCTCGGTTAATGTTCAATAAACTTTTGGGTAGTTACGAGGTCAAGAAGCATGAATTACGCCGATATCATGATTACACTGAAAAGTTGATAGGGTGGCTTGGTAATGTGACTATTCAGCATGTGCCAAGGAAAGAAAAGAAGAAGGCTGATGCTTTAGCTGCTCTAGCTTCATCATTAACCCTGCTTGACCAAGGGCAAGTTATTGTCTGCCAAAAATGGATAGTACCGCCGCCAAATGAGGCCGAAGATGAAGAAAGCGAACTCAAACATCTTGTTCCTGTTTCTGAAGTTGAGAAGGAAGAATGGAGACAACCCATCGTCTACTACATATGCTATGAGATACTTCCAGAAAATTCGAGGAGAAAGACTAAAATCCGTCGTCGTGCACATCGCTTCCTTTACTATAAGGATACTCTATACAGAAGGTCGTTTGAGGGAGTACTTTTGCGATGCCTAGGAGAAGAAGAAGCTCTCCAATCTTTGCAAGAGACACATTCTAGGGTATGTGGGTCACACCAGTATGGACCAAAGCTCCACTTCCATATAAATAGTATGGGATATTATTGTCCAACGATGGTAAAAGATTGCTTGGAATACTCTCGAAGATGCAAGGCTTGTCAATTCCATGCGAATTTTATTCATCAACCTCCTGAAGTGTTGCACCCGACTGTTGCATCCTGGCCATTTGACTCTTGGGGATTGGATGTTGTTGGACCACTGCCAAAGTCCTTTGGTGGGCACCTATACATCTTTGTTGCAAGTGACTACTTCTCAAAATGGTTTGAAGATGTTGCTCTTAAGTAAGTAAAGAAGGAAAATGTTGCAAGTTTCATCAGAGTAAACATTATTTATTGCTTTGCATTCCTCGGTACATAATAACGGATAATGGAAAGCCATTCGATAATAGGTTGATGAACAATATTTGTGATCTCTTTGGCTTTAAGCAATGTAACTCTTCGATGTACAATGTTGTCACCAATGGTCTAGCGGAGGCATTTAACAAGACTCTATGCAACTTGTTAAAGAAAGTCGTCTCCAAATCCAAACGATTTTGGAATGACCGTAAGAAGAAGCTCTATGGGCATATATGACGACTCACTGCAAGCCAACAAGCACCCCAAGTGTCACGCCCCAAAATCCTAGGAGCACGACCGGCGCACAACCGAGTAAAACCGACTGAGCACGCCTATTAGGTTCCATTCTACCCAAACTAATTTATGATTAAATAGGAGAGATTAAATAGGATATGGACTCCATTAATCAACTTTAGTAAGTATTTCATTAGCAACTTTAATCGCAATTATCAAAATATTACAAGTTTTATAAATCTTTGTAAGACATCAATATTTCTACTTTAATTCCCAATACCAAATACCACCCACAACCTGTCTATGGAGCCTCTAAACATAACTGAAGAGTAATGTAATATGGAAATGCCGGTAACAAGGCTCCGGCTATACCTCAAATACAAAGTACATGATGAAAAAATGAACAAAAGATACATGACATAACCCCGGGATAGAGTGGGGCTCACCAAGTCTGCTGGGAAGAGAATACTGCTATCACTGACCAATGTCGCTCGTTGTGGAACAACCTGTATCGTAAAACTATACAGCGCCCCCAACAAAAAGGACGTTAGTGCCATTGAATAACACTAGTATATATAACTAAACACCATCTCATTAGAAAGAACTATCATGCAAGGACAAGGAAATCATAAGGGTTTAACAAAAGCTTTAAATAATCACCACATTAACAAATAAAAGGGATCACATAATTTCCATACCTTTAGGCTGCATTTCATAGCCCTTCCATAGGGTTCACATATCATATTATACATCTATGCATTTCATAGCCCATCCATAGGGTTTAACAATCACCACATCATCAAATAAATGAACCATAAAACTTTCATATAATTCCCATAACTTTAGGTTAGGCACTAAAAGAATCATACAATTTTCACATTATCTTTCCATAATCTTTGGTTTGGGGCATTCCACGCTATTCATCATTTGTTTCCAATACCACCACTATTATGAGCGGAGTTCGATCTCAACCCGATCGGCTAGGTTCCTCACCCGAGGCATGCATTCCAATCATAATCTCATCTTTCATTTTCCTTTCCGGAATTTGTTCATAATACCATCGCTTTCTTGAGCGGAGTCCGATCTCGGCCCGAACGGCTAGGCCGCTTTGCCAAGGCGTTGTTTCCTTCTTATTAATCATAATACCACTGCTTTCTTGAGCGGAGTCCGATCATGACCTGATCGGCTAGGTTGCCTCGCTTGAGACATATACCTCAATCACAATTTCATTCTTTATTTCCGTAATTCAATATCAGCACAATACCACCATGTGTGCGGCATGGTGTCCGATAACGGACCGATCGGCTAGGACGTCTTACCAAGACATTGTTCCTTTTTCATTATTCATCTCATTTCAATCTTTATTTCACATATATCAATTCGTAGGCACTTGGGGCCATAATTATCACATCATACTTGGTACTAGGCCACATTTCATAACTCAATCTCTTCTTTCCCACATTTCACATCAATATAAATTTCAATAACAAGCCATTCAATTCAAGATGTCAAGTACACATAAGAGGAACCATGAATCCTCGGCATATACAATATCT
Source organism: Nicotiana glauca (assembly GCA_026770625.1). Lineage (NCBI taxonomy): Eukaryota > Viridiplantae > Streptophyta > Magnoliopsida > Solanales > Solanaceae > Nicotiana > Nicotiana glauca. The sequence continues at coordinate 71,141 of MU709636.1, forward strand.
TAGAAATCATACGCCTCAAGTTTATTGACAATGGAACTTTAAACACAACTGATTCTTCCAAATCAATAGAGGGGACACACCAACCCACAATAGAAACACACATCAAAGACATAAGAAAGCAATTGCACTGTGAGCACGTGATTTTGCCTCAAGCAATTAATTCCAAATTAAAAAATATACAAAAATAATTTTTGATTGCAATTAGTTTGATTAGTGTATAGAAAATACCAGTGTTTGTTTCAATTGTTAAAAAAAAAATTTAAAATGAAATACAAAAAGGAAATTAATTGGAAAATGTCACAAAAAATA
>MU709636.1:75486-99622 GCA_026770625.1 Nicotiana glauca
GGACAAGTTTATAATTATCATCCAAAGTATATTGGAACTATGTGCTTAGTGATGCATATTAAGAAGTGTCTCAATCCTCGTCCAGTGATTTCATATGTTAGACTTTAAGTATCATTTTCTAAACTTATTTTGTGGCTTATGGATTGTGACTAGTTTGCCACTGTTTTGTTGTTTGGTGATGGTATTTCTAAACTTGTTTTGGACTTTGGTAGCTGCTAGATTTGCCATATGTTAAACTATTTTTGGACAAGTTTGCCACTGCTGAGTGTTGTGCAGTAGTGGACACCGATGTTGAATTCTTTCATGTTGTAGATGGATACAAATCGTAATTGTGGTTTGATGCTTTGATGTGTGTTTAGCCGTTTAAATAAAAAATTCCTAGATATAGTTATATAAAGTTCAAACAGAGCTGTAAGGATGGCTAATGATTGCTGTTGGAGCATGTAAGGATGGCTGATATGTGTTTTGGAATTGTAACCGAATTGTAAACGGAATTGTTGTTGTTGGAGAATGTCAGCTCTGTTTAAAACCGAAAATATAAACCGAAAATAACCGAACTGAATTTTGAAAAAACCGTACCGAACCGTAAATACTTTGGTTTGATTTGGTTATTAAAATCACAAACCGAAAACCGAATAAACCGAACCGAACTTCTACAAAACCGAGCCGAACCGACCGATGCCCACCCCTAACCTCAGGTATGAGTTTCTTGGTCCTAATTTCACTTTTTTGGTTATTCTTCCTTCTTGCTTGACTAACGTGCAGGTGGACGCCACTTTGGCGGTTCTTCAAAAGCGCAAGCGAGCGATAGGATGGACGTTGGCGGATACTCGGGGTATAAGCCCCGCCTTTTGCATGCATAAGATCATTTTGGAAGAAGATTCAAGGTCGTCGCTTGAGCACCAAAGAAGACTAAATGAGGCTATACAAGAGGTAGTCAAGAAGGAGATTATCAAGTGGTTGGATGCCGGTGTGGTCTACCCAATAACGGATAGTTCATGGACCTCCCCGGTCCAATGTGTTCCAAAGAAGGGGGTATCATGGTTGTCACAAATGCAAACAATGATTTGATTCCGACCCGCACGGTCACGGGTTGGAGGGTGTGCATGGATTATGGAAAGCTCAACAAGGTCACTAGGAATGATCATTTCCCTCTACCATTTTTGGACCAAATGCTTGATCGTTTAGCGTGTCGGGCTTATTATTGCTTCCTTGATGGCTACTCGTGGTATAACCAAATTCTCATTGCCCCGGAGGATCAGGAAAAGACAACATTTACTTGTCCATATGGCACATTCGCCTTCTCACGGATGCCTTTTGGACTTTGTAATGCTCCAGCGACCTTCCAAAGATGCATGATGGCAATCTTCACCGACATGGTGGAGGACATTCTGGAGGTTTTCATGGACGCTTTTAGTATGGTGGGGGACTCATTTGAAGAATTCCTAGCGAATTTGGACAAGGTGTTGAAAAGATGTGAGGAGACTAATTTTGTACTCAATTGGGAAAAATGTCACTTCATGGTGCAAGAGGGAATTGTCTTGGGGCAAAAAATTTCAAAGAATGGTATTGAAGTTGACAAAGCAAAGATAGAGGTTATCTCAAGGCTTCCTCCACCTACTTCTATCAAGGGGGTGAGAAGTTTCTTAGGCCACGTCGGGTTCTACCGGCGCTTCATCAAGGATTTTTCAAAAGTTGTGAACCCGTTGTGCAAACTATTGGAAAATGATATGAAGTTCGTGTTTGATGAGAGATGTATGGAGTCCTTTGAATTATTGAAACATAAGTTGACTACCGCTCCCATTATCACCGCACATGATTGGGATTTGCCTTTTGAGTTGATGGGTGATGCGAGTGATGTAGCGGTTGGTGTGGTGCTTGTCTAAAGAATTAACAAAATGTTCCATCCGGTGTACTATGCAAGCAAGGCGATGAATGAGGCTAAAAAGAACTATACAGTCATCGAGAAGGAATTGCTAGCTATTGTGTTCGCCATGGAAAAGTTCCGACCATACCTTATGGGGGCCAAAGTCATTATCCATACTGATCATGCCACCCTTAGGTATTTGATGACAAAGAAAGACTCGAAGGAGAGGTTGATGAGATGGGTATTACTCTTGCAAGAATTTGACCTAGAGATTGTGGATAGAAAAGGAAGTGAAAATCAAGTCACGGGTCACTTGTCCCGGCTAGAGGAAGAAGGAAGACCGAGCAATGGTGTTGAGATTAATGATGCTTTTCCGGATGAAAAACTCCTTGCAGTTTCTATACATGATATGTCATGGTTTGCCGATGTGGCCAATTATCGTGTGACCGGTATAGTCCCGTATGAGCTCTCTTCTAACCAAAGGAAGAAGCTCAAGCAGGATAGTTTGGATTACTATTGGGACGAGCCCTACTTGTTCAAAATTTGCACCGATGGTGTAATTCATCGTTGTGTTCCTGAAGAAGAACAATTGAGCATATTGGAAGATTGCCACTCATCTCCTTATGGTGGTCATCATAGGGGAGTGAGGACGACATCAAAGGTTCTAAGTTGCGGTTTCTATTGGCCGACTTTGTTTCAAGAAGCAAGCGAATTGGTGAAAAAGTGTGATGCATGTCAACAAGCTGACGGGATCTCTAAAAGGGATGAGATGCCTCTTAACACCATTCTAGAGGTCGATATTTTTTATGTGTGGGGCATTGATTTCAAGGGCCCGTTTGTAAGATCTTGTGGGAACACGTATATTCTCATGGCGGTAGATTATGTCTCCAAGTGGGTAGAAGCCATGTCTCTTCCCAACAATGAAGCTAGGAGTGTCATGGCATTTTTGGAAAAGCACATATTCACTAGATTTGGCACCCCTCGTGCTATCATTAGTGATGGGGGGGTCCCATTTTTACAAAAAGGCTTTTGATTCTTTGCTCACCAAATATGGAGTTAACCACAAGGTGACATCCCCATACCATCCTCAAGCAAGTGGCCAAGTGGAGGTTTCTAATCAGGAAATTAAGAGTATTTTGTCCAAACAGTGAATGCAAATAGGACTGATTGGTCAAAGAAGTTGGATGAGGCTCTTTGGGCTTATAGGATGGCGTATAAGACTCCGATTGGTATGTCCCCATATCGATTGGTGTTTGGTAAGGGTTTTCATCTCCTGGTGTAACTAGAGCATAAGGCGATGTGTACTTTGAAAAGATTAAATTTGGAATGGGATGTTGCGGCCAACCTCCGAGTGGAGCAATTGAATGAACTTGATGAGTTTAGATTCCATGCGTACTCTAGCTCGTCCTTGTATAAGGACAAGATGAAATACCTCCATGATAAGTGTGCTCGAGGTAAAGAATTCAAAGTGGGTGACATGGTTCTTCTTTTCAACTCTCGACTACGATTATTTTCGGGGAAGCTCAAATCCAAATGCAGTGGTCCCTTTGAAGTGGTCTTTGTAACTCCTTTCGGTGCCCTTGATCTTAAAAACAAAAACGGTGAAGTATTCCGGTTTAATGGGCATCGCGTCAAGCATTACTTGGGCAAGGTTGATGACAACCACGTGGTGGCGTTGATTCATTTGAAATGACTATGATGGTAACATGCGTCATGCCGCGACGTTAAATCAGACGCTTCTTGGGAGGCAACCCATGTCTTTTGAATTTCTTTATTTTTCGGTTGTAGAGTGGGATTTTTGAGCTGATGGTTTGTGAAGTATTGCAGGGATAATGTTGAATCAGTGTAGGGAAAAAATGAAAAATGAACAGTCTCTGAACAGTGCCTACGCGGCCGCACCCCAAAACTGTGCGGTTCGCGTGGGCTTGAGCTACTGAAGGAGTTAAACTTAGAAGAACCAGCGCGTCCGCATGACATTTTTGTGCGGTCCGCGCTGGAAGAACAAAACTTGGCAACTCTTTGAAGTTTTCCATGCGGTCGCGTACCAAAGCAGTACGGTCCGCATGGAAACTATCGAAATAGACAAGTCTCTGATGTTTCCCATGCAGACGCGCACCAAAGTAGTGCGGTCCGCATGGGCTGTGCTCATGATCTGAAGATGAAAATCCAGCGCGGTCCGCGTGACATTTATGTGCGGTCGCGCAGGTAGGTAAGAACTGGGTAGGAGCCTTGGGCCTCCTTTAAACCTTTTCGCAAGTTTTCATCTGAGCTTATATTTCTATTGTTCACCCACATCAATTGTACACATATTTTCATTCTCATTAATCCCCGGTAACATCTCATCTTCATTTCAATTCATAGTTTAATTCGTGTTTATTTTAATTGTTTTCTACTAGAATAACTTCTTAATTTCTTTCTTGTTCATCTAGTTAACTGTTAGAATAGGTTTTTATGAACTTTTGTTGAACTTGGGCATATATTCTTGTTAAATCAACTGAGTAGGGACACCTAGGACCCATAATGTTAAAAATTGGACTAAAAAGAACAAAAAAAGGGCATACCCAGTTACGTTTGCCCTATGCGGTCGCACAATATTTGTGTGCGGTCCGCGTGCCTTTGATTGGTTTTGAACAACCTCTCTGCGCGGTCTGCGTTACCATTTATGTGCGGTCCGTGTGAGCCCAGCGTGGTCGCGGTCCAAAGTAGTTTGAACCGCGTGGCCAGAGTTGAGAGAGGTTCCATTTTGAGAGTTTTACCTTAGTGGACCGCGTACCATTTTTGTGCGGTCCGCGATGAACCAACGCGGCCGCGATCCAAAGCAGTGTAGTTCACGTAGGTCATGTTTAGAGAGTTGAATAATTGGAGTTTTGTATTGCGCGGACCGCGTGCATTCTTGTGCGATTCGTTCCCCTCAGTCTATGCCACTGTGTCTGCAAATTTTTTTCTGTCAACTAAACTTGCTAATTTACCTCATGTGCTTCTATAACAAAGTTAGTGATGTATTCTTACAGGCAATGGTTAAAAAATATGGAGGTGCACAACCACAGCGCGGGGGCAAGGAGAAGCAAACCGGGAGGGGTGGTTCTTCCCGATGGGGGACAATCAGAAGGGTTGTGAAACTCACTGCCAAGGACAATGAGACAATAAAGAAGAACAGAAAGATAATTCGGGAGGCCGACAGGGCTGCCTCTCAGTCAATAGGTAGTGAGTACGCACCCTCCCGGAGTGTGACTTCAGAGTCTGCCCCACACACATGTCCGTAGAGATTCCAGTACTAGAGTCATCTTCCCCTGAGCAGGAAAATGTGGCCATCTCCAAGAGGCCAGTGAATGTGGTACTCTCGGGCTCATCTGATGAGTCCGGAGCTGAAAAAGAACCTGACGAGCAATATTCCACCTCTCCCGTAATTTCATCATCAAATGAGAGTGAGGGTGGTGAGCCAAAGATTAGGGTTCTAGATAGAACCAGGAAACCAGAGGCATGTGAAGATAGATTTGTAAGTGAAATCTCCTTCCACCGATTTAGGGAGTGGTGGTACAAGAGGAACCTGATTCCGGAGAGGCCGTTCATTGATGCTGATTTAGTTCCTCACAATCCTCACGTACAAGTACAATTCCGTACGAGAGAGGGTTGTGCTTCTTCAAAGAACGTGTGGAAATGGCAAATGAGCACGTGGTGAAGGAGTTTTACAGCAATGTCCACCACGTAGTTCGGGGCTCCACAACTACAAGAGTGAGGGACAAGATTGTGTTATTTGATGGGAAGACACTTAATGACTTCTTAGGATTTGCAGAAGAGGATGAGTCTCAATACTTGGAGAAGCTGGCTATGAAAGAAGAAGTTCGCCCGTGGTTAGCCGGGATTTTAGCAACTCCAGGTATAGTCCCTATGTGGCTGAAAGCACAGGAGAAGATATTCAGGAACACCCTCAACTTTGAAGCAAAAGGGTGATTGACATTCGTGTGCAATCGACTTGACCCGTCCACACATGATCACTCCGTCCCCATTGATCGTGTTGTCTTGTTTGCTTCCATCATGGCCGAATTTCCATTGAATGTGGGCAACATCATGCATAGGGTGATTTCTACTGTGGGCAATGAGACAAAGACAAACCACCCATTCCCCAACACACTTTCCATGTACTTCAAAGAATTGAAAGTAAAGAAGAAGAAATATGATGTTATGGTACCTCTGGTAAGCTTGTATTCATGGTATGATCAGAAGGGTCCTGACCCTGACAACCCAAAGAATGCCAAGAAGAGTCAAGCCTCCACTTCTTCCGCAGTTGGTTAGTCTGAAGAGCCAATTGCTACTGAGCAGTCCACTGAGCCTGTTACTGATGAGGCACTAGCCCCAGTACCTTCCTCCACAACTGGCCCATCTGTTGTAGATGATCCGGTGATTCCTTCATCAAAGACTCACCGGTTCACTACCAACCAACTCACACACTCACTAGCTAGTTTGAACAACTGGATGTCGGCTGCGACATCCAAGTTGTCCACTTTGACCACTGCTGTACAGGCACAGAGAGCACCAGCCACTGTTGAGATTCCTTCCTCCATTGAGGATACCTTGAAGAAGATCCTGGCCAACCAGGAGCAGATGATGGAGAAGCAGGATAAGCTAACCAAAGTAATTGGGGACCACACCAAGGAATTGGAGAAATTGGCTAAGGAGCATACGAAGCTGAGGAAGACAAAGGCCTCAATGGAGTCCGTGCTGAAAATTAGAGAGGATGTTGACAAGTTGCTTGCGGATCAGATGCCCATTGATCTGTTATTTGGAGATCCAGCTGGAGAGCCAGCAATAGTGCATCCAAAGGCAGAGGAGCATTGGCCGAAGAAGAAGAGAAAACTCCCTAGTACTGAGGGAGTTGTGATAGCAGTCGCTCCAGAGCATGAGGGTCCCTCCAGTGCCCCTTCAGTTGATGAGCCAGACTAGGAGCAGGCACCTGTCCCAGTAGCATAGCAGCAGCAAGCTGGGGACCAGTCTGAGGTCCCTGCCAGTATAGAGGACACGAGAGCCACTGACCAGCACAGTGCAGCTGATGAGGCTTGAGGGGCCATTCTATATCCTTTGCCTATTTTTGATGCTTTATTTGGTAGTTAGCATTGAGGACAATGCTAGCTCTTATTCGTGGGGGTGTGGCCCTACGTTTTGATTGACTAGATGATTGTATATATTCTTTACTTTTAGTACATTCATAGATATAGATGATTTGTATATAAATTTTCATTCTGAACTCCCTTAGTTGTATATTCTACTTCCCTTGTGTACATATTCATTTAGTTGTCATTTGAGCTTTCTTTCTATTTTTGTTATTTTCGTTAAAAATTTTCGTTCTAGTTGCAAAGTTAGGCTCGTAGACTCTTTTTGGTTTTGCTTTGGTGTTGCAATAAGCCCTTGGTTTTCTTAATACCACGGTTCTTTCCAAGGGTAGAGTGTTGTGTGAACCGGGTGGCTCTTCCCAATGATAGATAGCGTGACAACTTTCTTAAGGGTTGAGTCAGTTTTTTATTTTTCTTTTTGATTTTCAAGTTTTTTTTGGTAGTTAAGGGTACCTCAGGCAAAGCTTCACTTGGGCCTAGCACATTTCCCTTTGAATCTTATGGTCAAAGACATTAAGTTGTGTTTAGGATGGTGAAAGTCGTGGCCTTGAGACTCTTGTGTTGACCAAACAATCATCATATGGTCATGTTGAGCCATTGTGCACTTGAATCGTATCCTAAGTCATTATGGGCCCTCGACTCCGTCGTTGGCAATCATTGAGTGTATGTGTGGTGAGATATCGATTTGTGAGCCCAAGTACCGAGCCAATAGTCTAGAACTTGCCCTGAATGTTTGTTGAGGCGAAATCATAGGTGGAACTTGACTTGAGAAGTGATTGTAGGCTCTCCTTGATCCAAAAATGCTATCTTGGTCCATTTCATGACCTACCAATGTAATGATCCCTAGTTCACCCTTTTGAGCCTTAAACCTTGTTCTTTCATAAACCAAGTTACAAGCCTATACCCGTTCTCAATTAGACCTTCTCTTGGCACCCAAATCTTCCCTTGAGTAGTGGGGAATGTCTAAGCTTTGGGGGGAGAGACAAGAAAGGAAACAATGTGGTAGAAGGTACAAAAGCAAAAGAAAATGAAGGTAATGAAAAAGAGAGAAAGACAAAAGGTAAGTAAAAAAAAGTAAAAATGGTTGAAAAAGTAGACAAAAGTATAAAAAATGTTTGAATTGCAAAAGAAAGAGTGACAATGTGTCTCTCCAACCCCTTGAAAAAGGTGAATCACCCATTGGAGTCAAGAAAATGTGCCAAAACGAATCAGAGGAAGCACTTAAGGGAAGATTGAACCCATGTGAACGAAAGCAAATCCTACCTTTACCCAAAAGCCTTCACAATGACTCCTCAAAATCCCTATATGATCTTGATTTTAGGGAAGCCTACATTAGTGGATACTTATATGAAGGGCAATTATATGGTAATTAGTGTCGGACTTAGGGTCTTTTCTTTGTGAGAGATGAGTGAGAAATCCTTCTACCTCGATTTGTGTGCAAATACTCTAAAAAGTTAAGGTTCACTTAGGGAGAGTCGAGAATGTGTGAGTTTGGGTTCCACAATGACCAAAGTACTTGAGAAAGGTTCCTTGATGAGATGTGTCAACTATCGAGGCTCTTGTGTCACATTTGATCCATAAGTTTTTAAAGTTGTAAATGTGTTAATGATGCATTCGCTTTGAGGGGAATTTTTAGTCCCAATTGATGCTTGTTGAGACAAGAGGGGTTGCTCTGATGGTAAGCAACCCCCACTTCCAACCGAGAGGTTGTGAGTTCGAGTCTCCCCAAGAGCAAGGTGGGAAGTTCTTGGAGGGAAGGATGCCGGGGGTCTATTTGGAAACAGCCTCTCTACCCTAGGGTAGGGGTAAGGTCTGCGTACACACTACCCACCCCAGACCCCACTAAATGGGATTATACTAGGTTGTTGTTGTTGTTGTAATTGATGCTTGTTGAGGTTACTTTAGGACAAACAGGAATTACTTGGATGTTTTTCATTGAGGGGTAGGTCTCATTTTAATTGCTTGTGGACAAACAAAGGTTTAAGTTTGGGGGAGTTGATAACTATGAACTGTACATGTTTTATACCCCTTCTTATCTGAGTTTTATACATAAATTGCTTTAGATTAGTCTTGAACTGCTTACAAGTTGCGCTTGATTACAGGTTTGAGCAACTAGATGATAAATATCACAAATCGGCTAAAAATGAGTGAAATCTGCCAAGCGTCAAAAGATGATTGAAAGTGGGAAATAGATGACCTTCGCAGCCCGCACTGTTTTAATGTGCGGCCGCGCAGGAAAGTTCTGAAAGCTGCCAAGTTCAAGCCTGACCTGCGCGGTCTGCACTCTTTTGCTATGCAGCCGCGCAGAAAATTTCAGAGAACCATCAAAAGTGAGGAAGATCCACGCGAACCACATCTATTTCCACGCAGTCCGCACTGATGAGTGATCAGAAGCTCAGCAATTCAAGGCAAAGTCCCACGCGGCCGCAAACCAAAGCAGTGCGGTCCGCGTGGGTAAAAGTTTAGAGAGTCAAATATGGGACAAAATTCTACTGTGCGGCCGCACACCCTTTCCACGCGGTCCACATGACTCAACCTATGCGGCCGCATGACATTTCTATGCGGTCCACATCCCCAAGTCCAGAAGCACAGATCTGAAGACCATTTGCCCTACGCGGCCGCATGTCATTTCTATGCGGTCCGCGCCAGACCCTCAGGGGTATTTTTGTCTGGTTTTTCCTGTGTAGTACAAATAGAACATTTTACCTTTTTAGGTCAAGTTTTTGTCATCTGTTTTAGCAGCTGAGCACGAGACACTTCGTATTAGCCTACTTTAGGCAATTTTCTCTTGTAATTAACGTGGATTCAAGTAGATTAAGCTTGTAGTTAATGATTATGTTAATTTCTTCTAGTATTTCTTCTATTTCTACTTCTTCCATGTCTAGCTAAACCCATTAGCTAGGGTTGTAGCTCAACCCTAGTGTGGGTAATTAATGGGTGTTTTTGCTTAATGATTGGATGATGTTGGGTGTTTGGGATTTGCGTTGATTGTATGTTTTCACTTAGATTTGGTGGTTGCAAGCACTAAGTTTAGATTAATGAGTTTTGACTCTTCTTGAGAAAGAGAGTCTATGATCTCACAATTAACCCAACAAGTATTTGGGATGGACCCATGAGAATGGTAGTCCCAAGTAACGGGTTAAACCTTGAGAGAGTAATTACCCTACTTGAACCTTAAAGTTTCTTGGGCAAATTAGCCTACCCAATTGGTCTTGAGAGAGAATCAATTGGGCAAAATCACTCTCTCTACCGAGAGGTGTGCGAGTGAGTGCTAAAGTGCAACGGTTATCCATATTCCCCTTAATTGTCATCCTTGTATTAGAATTTTATACTTGTTAACTAGTCACCTAGGTGAGTGCTACGACCCTAGTGCTTTTCTCTTATTGCATACAACTAGCATCATTACTTAGCATAATTTAGTTTACAACTGTAGTTGATAAATTTAGTTGTTAAACAAAAGAAAAACAAAAAAATAATAGAAGCAAAAATTAGAAGCCAAAACGCATTTCTAGACTTCACAAATACTCGACTCCCAAATCTAGCTCCTTGTGGAAATTGACCCCAATACCACTATTGGGTAAAAGTAATTAGCGCCCACTCTTCCTAAGGGTTGAGTACGCACCGATCAGAAACCAGCAACCAAACACCCCTCAACCAACCAGCCATCCCCTCTAACCTAATCTGCACAACCACAAAGCAATAACTTAACCGAACCCATTGGAAAATGAGTGCAGCCACTGCGAAACCCATTCCAACCATCAAACCATCGTAAATCTTAAAGAGTAGGAGAACTTTTAGATCTTCATCTCTCTAAACCATGTCGACCACCATCCGGATCGCCAGAAAATGGGCTGCAACAATCGTATCACTCCCTTTTCCACTATTATCCCTAACTCAATTGCCCGCACCACTACCGTCTTCATTGTCTCTATCCCAAATTACCTCTCCCCTGATGATTTCCTCCTCTTTTGTGGGACACATATTGCTGACTTCTCTCATGTCCTCTTCCTAAAAATGATGGAATAAAACATAGTTACAGTGTATTGATCAATCTTGTTAATCAATTGGTTGCTTATGGGTTTTACTTTAGTTTCAACGGCAAAAGGTTTATGCCTACTGAGTGTGATGACCCAGCCGATCGTCTTAAGAATTAAAACCCCGATCCATTATTATCTGCTTTTTCTAAGTCTATTTCTTCTAATTTGTATTGTCGGGATGTTCGGTTTTGAGTTTCGGAGAGTTTTGGTACACTTAGTCCTTAAATGAGAGCTTAAGTGTTGGAAAATTACTCGTAGTCAGAACAGTGTGAAGACGACCTCGGAATGGAAATTTGATAGTTTCGTTAGATCCTTTAGGTGATTTCAAGGTTGGGAGCGTGTTCAGAATGTGTTTTGTAGGTTCGTTGCTAATATAGGCTTGAAATGCTGAGTATGAATTTTTGAAGTATCCGGTCTGATAGTGAGATTTTGATCCGAGGGTTGGAATAGAGTTTCGGAAGTTGCATTAGTTCCGCCATGTTAATTGGGATGTGTGTGTAAAATTCCAGTTCATTCGGACGTGATTTGGTTAGGTTTTAATCGAATGCGTATATTTGATGAAATTTGAAGTTCTTAGGCTTAAATCCTTGATTAATTTGAGTTTCTGGCGTTGTTTTAGATGGTTTAAGGATTTGTAAATGTTGAATTATGTTATGGGATATGTCAGTAGGTTTGGTTCAATTGGGATGTGTGTGTAAAATTCCAGGTCATTCGGACGTGATTTGGTTAGGTTTTAATCGAAAGCGTATATTTGATGAAATTTGAAGTTCTTAGGCTTAAATCCTTGATTAATTTGAGTTTCTGGCGTTGTTTTAGGCGGTTTAAGGATTTGTACAAGTTTGAATTATGTTATGGGATATGTCAGTAGGTTTGGTTAAGGTCCCAGGGGCCTCGGGTGTGTTTCGGATGCTCAACGTGCCATTTTGGAGTTGTGAAAAGTTGCATATTTTGCTTTAGTTGTTGCAGGCCATTTTCTTTCTCTACGATCGCATCCTTCTCCCCGTGATTACATATTATAAATAAGGAAGTTGATATTTTTGTTCTACGCGATCGCATTAAATGGTTCGCGATCGCGGAAGTCAGCTTTCCCCTTCTTCGCGGTCGCATTCCCCTCCCCGCGTTCGAATTGAACAAGCTGAGTTGGTGGCTCAGTGACCAATCCTTATATGCGATCACATGGTCAAGTCCGTGACCTCATAAGCCTGATCCTTCCTCTTCTGCGATCGCAAGCCTACGACTGTGTTCGCATAGACCAAATTTTGAAACCTTAAACTTTACTCTATGTGATCGCAACCCAATTCCTGCGATCGCACTTAACAAACATCTGGGCAGTTATAAACATTTCAAAACCAAGGTTTAGCCATTTTTATCAAAACACAAGCTTGGGAGCTCGAATTTGGAGAGATTTTAAGGGACTTTCAAGGGCAACGATTGGGTAACGATTCTAGACTCCTTTTTGCTCATAACCCACTAATCTAATCATGAATTATCCTTTTAATTTCGGATTTTAGATGAAATTGGTAAAACTTCATAGACTTAATTATTGAGTTTTGAGTGGGTGTTGACCTCCTATTTGAGGGATTTTTATATGGTTAGACTCGTGAGAGTACGAGGGTTCTCAAAATGTTAATTTAATCTGATTCTGAGATGTTGACCTGAGTGGCGTTTTGGTCATTTTTTGCATCTTAGCTTTTAATTAAATAGTATAATCAGTTGTTTGAGATGTTATTTATGTAATTGAATTGAATAGATTTGGGTCATTTAGAGTCGGATACTCATGGCAAAAGTGTGGGTTCGAGTAGATTTTTGAGCCGGTTCTAGGTAAATGGCTTGTCTAACCTTGTGTGGGGGACCTTTCCCCTAGGATATGATATTTGGTCATTGAATTACTTATACGTGAGGTGACGAGCGCGTACTTGAGCTAATTATTGAAAACCCGATATTTACTAAACATGTTTAGACTGAGTTTCTTTCACATTTGATTTATTCTACTTGCAATTATAGCATGTGTTAGTTTAGAAAAACATGCTTAGTTGATTTAAACTGCCTATTTGCTTATGTTGCCTTGATTGTACTACGTGAAGCATGTTAGGCTAGTTCTACCCGTTGTTTGCATTTTTGTACTCCATTTATGAATATCCTCTGGTTGTGGTTGCGCATTTATATTGGGACTACGGATGTGGAATTCCGGTAGCTCCCTCTTGTTTGTTTACTTTGGGACTACAAGTTAGATTCCCGGTAGATCCCCATGCACCTTTACTTTGGGGCTACGGGTTAGATTCCCGGTAGATCCCCCCTGCACATTGACAGCTGGACTACTGGACGATATCCTGGGAGATCCTTCGGATATACTCATATGATGGACTACGGGACGGTATCCCGTGAGATCCTCGGACAATTAATGAGAATGGGTATAAATACAGTATCCTGGGAGACCCCGGTTATGGTTGTTGATATTGAGTTGTTTTACTCAGTGTTACCTTATTCTCTGTGCGTTATTGTATAAACTTTCTTACTTCATACTTTCATAGATGTGCTCATTTATACTATTTAGTTCATACTGTTACAACCTATCTATTTTGTTCAATCTCAGTAGGTCCCTAACGTTCCTCGTCACTACCCGACCGAGGTTAGGCTTGGCACTTACTGAGTACCGCTGTGGTGTACTCATGCCCCTTCTGCACATGTTTTTCATGTACAGATCCAGGTACCTCCGCCCAGGCGCATTATCCCCAAGGAGGAGAGATTTATCAGAGACTTCGAGGTACATCTGCCGTGTCCGCATACCAGAAGTATCTATCTTATTCTAGCTTTAGCAGTTAGCTTTCCCTTTCATACTGTTATTTTAGATAATCTGGAGTTAGATTCATTTATTACATTCTGTCAGCTTGTGTTCCATTGAGTTTCCGGGTTTTGGGTGTGATATTGTAGACTTCCACATTATTAAGTTGTATATGTCGAGCGACATTTATATACATCCTTTTGATAAGTTGGCATTTCACCCACTTATCTTGTCTTTAAACCTGTATGTTTGCAATGTTTGAGTGACAAAATCGTGTGTTTAATGTCATTTACTTCTATTTTACAGGTTGTATGTGATCTAGAAGTAATGGTGAAGAAACCAAGTGAAAACAAGTCAAAAAGGAGCTAAAATAGAAAAATGAAGTCTGCCCAGTTTTTACTCTATGCGATCGCAAGAATGGGTATGCGATCGCACAAGCCAGTGAGAGCAAAGTTGTGCGAACGCGGTAGAATGAGTGCAAATGCAAAGAAGAAGGCATGGTAAGCGGATGGTCAACAGACCTGTGTGAACACATAAGGTTTCATTCGACCGCATAGGTCAACAAAAGTAAATAATTGCGAACGCGGGCAACAAGGTGCGAACGCAAAGAAGATGGCCTAGTCAGTGGATGGTCAATAGACCTTTGCGAATGCAGGACATCCTATGCGATCGCATAACTTAGGAAAGTCATTCTATGTGATCGCATGTGTACAGTTGCGATCATATAGTGTAATTTTTGGGTAGTTTTGGGCAAAAATGGAATTTCACGTTTGTAATCCCCAAACCATTTTTATACTCGTCCAAACAGTCTTTTTACGGGCCATTGGCAGATTTTAGGCGTATTTTCAGTTCTTAGGGCTTGAGAGAACAAGGTTGAAAGCTAGGTTTTGCACACGCACTTTGGTCTTGAAGATTTGAAGCTTGTGGTTAAGGATTTCTTACCCATTTATGTTGATTTCTTCATTTACTTACTTTGTATTGTATATCTAAGTGTGTAGTATTTTATCCAACACTTGAATCTTGTTTATGAGAATATTCATGTTTAAAGTGTGGATTAAATACCTTGTTGTGCTTGTGTATTTAATAAACTTCTTGTTATGATAATATAGATTGTTTGCTGAATCTCTATTTGTTCAATTGCGTATTTGTTGTACTTAATTGAAAGGATCCTCAATTAGTCATGCCTATTAATTGAAAAGAGTGCACATTTAGGTAATTGTTGAACAACACCCCTCCCAGAGTATAAGGGGGATCTATAACCGAGGGTTTAGAGGTTGGAGTAGAGATAACGATACCTCGAGTGTGATATAAGTAAACTGTAATGCGAATCTAGCTAGCGTAGTTTGAGAGAGTGCGTCTAGTAAATTATTATAATTGCTTGAGAGAGAGTTATGATAGATGGAGAGTTCATGATTGATAGAGGCAACTAGGCATATATGTGTGACCGTTATTATAAGGGGTATGAAATACATTGGATCGTCACTTGAGTGTGATTCCGATGCAACCATACTTGTAGTCATTGATCATTTTACTTGCTTTCTAGGTTAGTTTGCATTTACGTATTTAGATATAAATAATTTCCAACAATAATTCTTAGTGTTTGGCATTGCGCGATAAGCGATAATTCTCTTACATTCCTAATCGCCTACACATTGTTCTCTGTGGAATTCGACCCTGACTCATAGTTAGGTAAATTATATTGCATGCGAGCGTGTCTATTGCTTTTAAGTAGTGGATTTGGACGTCATCAATTTTGGCGTCGTTGTCAGGGAATAATTTGTCATAATTTAGGTTGTTTGAGAAGTAAGCGAAAGTGCTTTGGTCCAAACTTGTGAATATATGTGTAATTATTTTTCTTGCCTTGGTCTATTTTTCCTTGTTTATTTTTTTTATTTTTTATTTTAAATGGCATCATATAATAAAAATTGGTCGGATAGTAGTTGTTCATACTTTGGTGACTCGTGTCCTTATCGTGAAGGACCACACTCGTGGCAAAATTATTTAAATTCTCCCGGTGGTGGATTGTGCGCACAATCTCAAACCCATGAGTGGAGTATTTGTGATATGTGTGGTTTTCAAAATGGTCGTTGGGATAATCGTGCTTGTTTGTCCTTCCCTTCCCCAAGCCCCCGCTATGATGATTTTACTTTTTGTGATGAGAATTATAGGGATATGGAAATGGAAGAAGTTGAGCATGGCCAAAATGGAGAGTTCAAGCTCGTGTTAGAATGCCTACTTGAAGGAGGAAACAAAGAACAAAGTGCCTTGGAGGAGCTTTTGGAAAATAGTCTCAAAAATGACTTGGCACTTGAGAGGTTGCATTCACAAATGAGAGAAATGCTTGAAGCTTTAGAGGTCCAAAAGTCCTCGGAAGTTAATGAGAGCCAAAAATTCTCCTTGGATGTAGAAGTTGAAAATCCTTCCTTGTCACTTGATCAAAACCAAGAAGATCTCTCAAATGCTCAAAATGAGAGAATGATGCTCATGTTGGAGACCATTCTTGAAAACGAGGAGAAGCACAACTTTGCACTCGATGACTTGAAACAAGGCTTGAATTACAATGATGAACACATACGCACTTTGGATAATCAAATGCAAATATTGGTTGAGGCTCACTATGCCCGCCAACTTGAGAATGTGGAAGAAAGCCAAGAAGAGTCCAATTCCGAGGAAGAAAGTGAGATCTACTTTAAGAATTCAAGAATTGAACATCCGCCAACCGGCTCCATTAATGTTAATGATGCCAACAAAAATGGAATTAGAGTCAACCGGTATAAATGAAAATTTGGTTGAGATTGACTCTAGTCCGTGGGAAGAAGAGGATGTCAAAATAGAAAAATTGCAAAGTGAGGGCTTGAAGTCACATTCCAAGAATTTTTCAATATTGCATTTGTGTAGTGATATGGAAATTGAACCACACGAGTCAATGAGGGACTGCAAGGAAGAAAGGCAACAACCATACACTTTACAGTTTGAGGAAACAAGTAAACAAAACGACATTCCTCACATGAGAGCTAAGAAGTGCAAAATGAAGAATTTAAGGATTGCCTTGATCATCGACTTACCACCCCCCATCGCTCATGGTCACAGGCTTGATTCTAAGCTAGATGCCATGTTCATATCATCCAAGTGGCGAAAAAAGTAATAAAGTTGTTTGGGTCGTGCCACGACGTTAAATGCGGTGCTTGTTGGGAGGCAACCCATAATTTTTCAAAAATTTTAGTCGTTTTTTAAATATTCTTTTTTAGAATAGCTTAGAATATTATTTATAACTAATCTGCCAAGTTTTAGATTTTTTGGAGTTGATTTGAGCAGGTCAGAGTGACTCGGAGGGCCAAAACCAATAGCTGGTGCAAAATTTGCAGCATACTGCTTCACTATGCGGTCGCAGACATACCATTGCGATCACATTATAGTTAATCACAGACTCACTATGCGATCGCATAAATGACATTGCAATCGCAAAATTTTTCATTTTTTATACTATGCGATCGCAAGTGTTGCCATGCGATCGCATTGCTTCTGGTAAATTAAAAATAACTTAGGCACTGAAAATGAATCTTTAGCCATTCATCAGCCCAAAAATGCACCCCTTACCCCCAGACCCTAAAAAAATTCATCTTGAGGTTTTTTCTCTTCAATTCCATCTCAATCATCAAGTGTATCTCAAAGGTATGTACTCTTCACTCTAATCTATTCAAGTTCCATTCTTGGTGCTCATAAAGTTCCATCTCAATCATCAAGTGTAATCTCAAAGGTATGTACTCTTCACTATAATCTATTCAAGTTCCATTCTTGGTGCTCATAAGGCGAAAGAATAGCCGTTTTGTTCATCTTCTTTTTCTCTACTTCATGTCTAGGGCTAGAATTTTAGATTTTTGGTCATGAATATTAGCCTTTAATGTGTGCTTGCATGATGGGTATTGTTGGTTGAGAGTGTGAGTACTTAATTGTTGAAAAATTCGGGGTAGGTCTGTGTGTAATCTCTTCAAAATTGCCATGAAAAACTGATTCCCATCATGTGTTTGTGAAAATGCACAAAAGAACAACATCTGGGCGAGGTTGGAGACCCTATACGATCGCGTTGACTGTTCCGCGATCGCATAGGTATAAATTGTGCACTGTGGAAAATTTCCCTATGCGATTGCATTGGGTGCTCCGCGATCGCATAACATTAAAACTCTGGAAAAAAATTGCACTATGCGATCGCAAGCTTTTCTCTGCGATCGCATAACTTCAGCCTCAGCAGTCCAAAGCAGTAGCTTTGTAGATTTTTACCCTACTGCTTTCTGCCCTTTTTCTTTGACCTAAATGCATAATAATACAGTGTATAAAGTACTCGTTCAAGCGTTTAACATTTGGTCTCTATTTGTAGGTACTTTGTGCATAAAATGGCCTCGGAAAATGTTGAGAATGTGCAAAAATATGTCCCCCCAGCTCTGGAAGAAGAGTATTTTGACGCAATGAGATTTTGTGGCGGCTGAGTGTGAAAGGAATTATAACAAGCCCATGTCAAAGAGCATTGTCAAAGAACGGGGCATTCGGTTGGACACTGTTGAAGCTAAGATGCCGGAATTTTTTCAAAGACTGACCGACAATGGATGGATATGCTTTGCTCCTGAACCAATCAAAGCGAACTACACAATAGTTCGGGAGTTTTATGCAAATGCCATGAAGACTAATTTCCAGGGGGGATGTATTCATTTTTGTTAGAGGCAAGCGGATTAACTTTGGCCCCGAGGTGATAAATGCATACTATGTGCTTCCAAATGCTGATAATGAGATATACTGAGCTATAGGGAGAGAGAGAGAGAGAGAGAGAGAGAGAGAGAGAGAGAGAGAGAGAGAGAGAGAGAGAGAGAACATAGTGGTTGGTGGAAAAGCTTCACAACGGGGTGCAACCGACTTAGGAAAAAGTTCATAAAGGGGTTAATTCACATGAATTCACTGGGGAAGCCAAGATTTGGCTATCCATTATTTGTGCCAGGGTTGTGCCATCAAGAAACGAGACTGAAGTGACGCCTGAGAGGCCATTGATGATTGCTGCTACTATGGATGGCTTACCAGTAAATGTGGGCCGACACATCGTGACCAAAATTGAGGAAGCTTGTAATGGAAGGTCTAGAAGCTTATTCTTCCCCCCATTGATCATTGAGTTGTGATATGATGTTGATGTTCCTCCGATCCCGACTGACATTGAGAAGGACCCTGTCGTAGAAATTTATCTGTTGCTTTGAAGTGGGGCATCTGGAAAGAAAAAGAAGAGAAGGATTGATGTGCTATCTCCTTCATTTGGGCAGATTATGAGTCCGCCAAGGGATCCGGAGGTGCCCACACAGCTACAACAGGATCACATGACCCCTCACATGACCCCATGACTCCACTTCCTTATAGACCCCTCATTATGCGCCACATTTCCCATCAGATCTATGGTGTTGATGCTCACATTCGATAGCTTGTTGCAGGTCTTCCCTCTGGTCATCTGGTGAGGGAACTTCGACTAGGTCAGACAAAAAGCCAACGACCTCGGATGATGTAGTGCAGGGGAAAAAGGGAATCAAAAGTAGGTTAGAAGACTTGATGGAGACAAGGAAAAATTGAAAGGCGGCAGGTGAAGTTCAAGGAGCACGAGAAGAAGAAAAGCAAGTTCCTATTCAGGGAGCACTTTCCACCATTTTATTCTAGCATGTTTAGTTGTATCAGGGACATTTCAACATCTTTAGATGTGTGTGGCTTCTTGTATAACTGTTGTTATGGCAGATTGGTACTGTGTTTGTTTTTAGTATATTTGTTCGATAGATTGGTACTGTGATTGTTTTTAGTATGTGTAAGGCCCCGGAAAATTTTGCTAGGCAATATAGGATTTCGGGGTGCCAGGTAGATTAATTGCAATATTTTGATAATTGTGATTAAAGTTGTTAATGAAATACTTACTAAAGCTAATTAATGGAGTCCATCTCCTATTTAATCATAAATTAGTTTAGTTATAATGGAACCTAATAGGCTTTCTCAGTCGGGTTTACTCGGTTGAGCGTCGGTCATGCTCCTCAGATTTTGGGGCGTGACAAACTTGGTATCAGAGCCTAAGGTTTTAAAGTGTACAAGGATATCTCGAAGTCGTGTATAGTAGAGTCCTTCTTATCGGTGTGTTGTTGACCACATCTAGAAGTTGTAGTCTATTTGGACATTTAGGAATTTCACCCTTCCTTGATACTCCAGATCGTGCGATATAGCTCGAGATAGGGAGTTGATTTCCTCTCTAAGTCCTATTCTCAAGATTGGTAATTTTGATACCATAATCCGCGAATTTGAAGCATGTAAGGAGGGATTGATCCCACCATTGAGTCTGGGTGGATTGCCTAAGGACTTGTTAGGAGAATGTGTTGAGCCATAGAGGGATTGGTAGAACTTGTTGCTAAGGGGAGTACCCTTGTTCCTATTAATGTCACTGCACCACCGGATCTTGTAGTATATCAGTATGTTACCAATGTATGTTACATATATGAAGTTAGGGTGCATTAGTTAAGGCACTACCCCGCCAATCTAGAGTCACCAAGTAAGTGACCCACTAGTATATGCCACATACTCTTCCTTATTATATACATACACATGTATTGGGAGTCTGCATAGATATGGTCTTAACAAGAATCTATATCACAAAACATTGCATGCACTTACTCTTTTAACGAGACGTAATATTCGTAAATCCACTCTATTACAAATCCTATTATTTACATTCTTGTGGAATTAAGTTATATAATTGTGTTCTTGAATGGAGTTATGACTCTAGGATTAATACTTCTTACTTGTTTTCCCTAAATTCTCAACAAGGGACTGTACCTGATAAATTTCTTACATGATATTTTTATTTAAATGTACAATATCTTCTCACTTGTGCCTATGCATGCACCATCGTAAAGTTTGCCTATGTGGTGTCAAGTTCCATGTAAAGCATCCCAGTGTTGTGATCCTTCTCGAGTCACTTTTTTACTTATTGGTGTATATGATATGGTTTGAACAATCACTCTACTCTCTTGCGAGTATCATCATGAAAGTTTCTCACTATTTAGTAACATAAGAGCATACCTTAACACCTATCACATGAGTTCATGTCAATCGAAATGGTCACCGTGTGCATAAAGTCTCTCTAAAAATTGAGATCCTCACATCTCCATCATAGGAAGATCATGTATCGCCACTGTGGTATAACTTCCGTATCCACTTGCGACATCCTATAGCAAGTAGCTCACTTGGTTTCTAGTATTTTGGTCGCCCATGATGTGGTCTTGTATTGCAGTTTGGAAGTTAGTATAGCGGAAGCATGTCCAGCTCATAACAAATAATTATATTTTTCTCTTTATACCTTCACAACATGTTAATTGTGTTCCTTATTTAGTGGATTCATTGTGCTAGTTTCCCAACACTTATTCGATAACCACGAGAGAACATATCATTCTATGTGTCGTTGTAAAACTTCCCTTCTCATAAGGACCCTTACTAGGCTCTCCGTCAAGACCAAGCACACTTTTGGGGGTTATTATAGCACAACGCATGTTTCTCATGTTTTTCTTTCTTTCTTTAGCATCTGATTATTTCTCAAGTCAAAATCTATGGAGAAATCATTATGAACATTTGCAAACCTTCCATGATTACAGTATAATGTTTCATTGGTGTTCGATTATTTTTACACCCTCGACTTCTAGAATCATTGACCATGTCATTGTCATGTGCGGGGAGTATTGCTACCCTTGGTATTCCACCTTCTTGACTGGGTAGGAGTGTTATTTGTCTTTCTCCCCAAAGCATCATGTTAACCATTAGAACCCCTTTAACCAATACCTGATTTCATCCCAATATTAAGATGTCCTAGCTATGTGGTTTCACCCGTGAAAGGTTGAGGTTAGATGCCTTTAGATTTTTGCACATATCATGAGAATATTTATTTGGAAGACAAGTTATTGTATTTTTACTTCTCTCATATAGGATCAATTATCAGGAAGGGTTAAGCTATTTGAAGTATGATAATCCCATAAGTAGTCAACTTCTTTTCATCCTCATGGGATTGTGGCATAGATTCCTTGTGCTAGTTAACGTTAAGAATGTAATTCAACTTCATGTGTTTTGACACCTATATTTCATTCAAGGTGCCACAATATTCTCATTATTGATGACTGGATTTTCCCTACGCTCCAGGAGACGATTTGGTCACGTACTTGAATATTCTTCCTTAATGATCCATATTGCCAATGTACTACTTACCCTTATGCCTCCTTTGTCTAATAATTGATGTCGTCACAATGATTAACCATATCAGCATCATTAATAGAAATCCTCGTATCTCTTAGCATGTAACCTCATGAAATACTTTGCTTAGCGCCTAAATGGATCCCTGAATAATTCCATCCCAATTTTGAACTCCGTTGGTCCTTACTATATTAGATCCATTGGGTATTGAAGGTTCAAGCATGTCATAGAGGAAGTATCCTCGCGTGATCCCATATACTTGATAGGTAATTTTATCGTCGGTTTATGATAACACATGTTAGAGTAATTATGGAAGGTCATCAAAGGTTTAGCATGGGCGTTCGTATAGAGATTTAGAGTTTAGGAAGGTGAATGGGTTATTCTCAATACTTTCCCCTAAATATGTTATGTGAGTTGAGAATGAAGGTTGCATAAGTGTAGCTCACATTAGGTTGTGCTATGAGTATGACGTTTACCATCGTTGTTCTACATGTATTATGTGTTTTCATATGTCTATGTCTAAGAAGGTAGTTGGAGACCTTTTGTGTATTATCCCCGTGGAAACTATTGAGCGTGAAGTTAACGGATAGCTAGCTTATGCGAGGTATCTAGTTGTCATCCTTGTTAGATAAACCTGAAAGTTGGGATTGTTTTCGCGAATATATTGTGGCGAAGTCAACAAGTTGAGGAAGTCACGTGGGAAGCGAAAAAAGAAATGAAAGAGAAATATCCCCATCTGTTCGAACAAGTCTAGTAGTGATCGTGCGAGCAATTGTCTTTAAGAAATTTGAGCTAGTGTTCAGATTTGTGTAAAGGCACCCCATTTTTTCTGAATTGCCTTCTTGTTGTAACTTCCTAATGTGTGCCAAATTGCAAATGTTGATGCTATTTGGGTAATGTGCAACCCTTGAAGTAAATGAAAAATTTTGTGAAACTTATGTGGTAGGTAAATGATTAATGATAGTATAGATTGGTAATGATTAACTGAAGCATTTTTTACATGTTAAAGTGATTGAATTGTATGGGGCTCATTGAAGTAACCCAGTTTTGTGCACGTAAATGACATTGGTCGAACCATGTGCAATTTGTGGTGAAGAGAATGAGCTAAGTGTAAGTTGTTTAAAGTGTATAAATATGTACAAGTTGTTGAGGTAATGAATTGTATACCAGTTATGGGAATAACATGAATTGTGTAATGGTACTTGGAAATATGTTTTGGGGGCTCTCTGACACGTAGATAAGCCTAATTACAAAGGAAACTCTAGTGAATTTTTCTGAAAAATTTGGGAGTTAGTCAAAATTTAGGAACTTGAGGTAGGATAGAAAAGAAATATGTTATTTTGGGTGTTTGGGTCAGGCTCTACCTTTCATTCGAGGACGAATGATCCTAAGAGGTGGAGAATGTAAGGCCCCTGAAAATTTTGCTAGGCGATATAGGATTTCGGGGTGCCAGGTAGATTAATTATAATATTGTATGTGCTTTAAATATGATGCAACACTTGAAATTGGAATGGCTAATACATCACGAGCTAGCTCAGACAGAATAGGAAATCGAGGCGCATTAATTTTCCACCAATCTAAGATTTTAAAATCATTATAATCATCAGAATATGGCTCTTGTCCTTCACCAATATATCTTTCCAACTCAGATTTAGCACCCACACATCCCGAGTCTTCCTTTTGCCTTTTCAACAATTGCTTTATTCTCACAGATTTTGTTCTCACATTCACACTAGATGAATCAGATGTGTCATCGGATGAAGTAGATTTAGATGGAGATGATTGAAGACAACATCCTTTGGAATATTTTTTTTGATACTCCACAAACAAAGAATTCAAATAAGTATCCACTTCGGCAGTTAATTTCTTCCCTGGTTCCTTCCCAAATATTTCCTCAAGTGTAAAACCAACATACTCAAATTTGGTATGAGGATCTAATACAAAAGCAATAAAAATCATTTTATTCATCTTTTCAGGTTCACCCCAATATTTTTTAAACTTCTCTTGCATTTTCCCTGCCATCTTACTCAAATTAGTATCATCACTAGCTAAACAAGATTTCAAATAACTATCAAGCTCACATATATCCTCAAAATGA
>MU709636.1:101997-147375 GCA_026770625.1 Nicotiana glauca
TCATACCTGAGGTGAGGAGGAAGTGGTTTCAACTCCAACACCGGTGGCTCCTCAATAGATAGCTTTGTTGGAGGGGTCTTGCGATTTTCAAGGTCCAATGATAACTTTCTAGGCTCATAAGAGTATGAGCCCATACCATGCAAAGCATTTACACATTCAATTCTCCTGACATCATCATTAGCCTCTATGTTTAAAAGCACCGCTTCAAGTGGATCTTTAACATTGATCATTGTGCTTCTGTCATCCACTATCACCGCCGTGACAATGTCAACAAACGAGCAAACTTCGATACTATTTGGTTGCCTCATAGATTTGCACACATGGAACACTACCTTTTCATCACCAACTCGTAAGGTCAACTCTCCCGCCTCGACATCAACCAAAGCCTTCCTTGTTGCTAGGAAAGGCCTTCCAAGAATAATTTGGACTTCAAAGTCCACCTCACAATCAAGAATCACGAAGTCGGCCGGCAAGATGAACTTATCAACTCGAACAAGAACATCGTCGATGATAACAAAGGCCACTTCATAGACCTATCCACCATTTGGAGACTCATTGAAGTCGGGTGAGGTTGCCCAATTCCCAACGTTTTGAACACTGAATATGGCATTAAGTTGATGCTTGCCCCCAAGTCACAAAGGGCTTTTGCAAAGTCGACGCTTCCAATAGTGCATGGGATAGTGAATGCACCGGGGTCCTCAAGTTTATGAGCCATGGAGTGTACAATTGCGCTCACTTGATGGGTCATTTTGATTGTCTCACACTCCATTGATCTCTTCTTTGTGACCATATCTTTTATGAATTTCGCATACCCTGGCATTGGCTCGAGTGCCTCCACCAAAGGAACATTGATAGTCAAACTCTTCATCATCTCAATGAATTTCTTAAATTGATTATCACTCTTTTGTTTGGACAAACGTTGAGGGGAGGGCGGAGGAGGCCTAGGCAAAAGTGCCTTGGCTTTGGGCACTTCCGGCTCAGGTATATCTATAACATGTTCGCTAGACGGGTTCACGTTCTCTTGAGTCTCTTCCTCTACCTATTGAATGTCAATTCTCACTTCATTTCTTGCACTTGGTTCCACAACATCATCAACCCCCGTAGGCATAGAATCATTAAGCAACTCATCTTCTTTCACCATGGCTTGATTCTCTCTTGAAGCATGCACATCACCGCCTCGTCCACTCTGTGTGGTCACCGGCATCACATGGTTGTTGTGCCCACCCTTAGGATTTACTACTGTGTCACTAGGTAGCGCACCCTTTGGGCAAGTATTTAAAGATTGTGAAATTTGTCCAAGTTGCACTTACAAGTTGCGGATGGAAGTATTATGTGAAGCCAATTGCGCATCCGAGTCTTGAGTCTTCTTCATCATTTGTTCAAACATAACCTCTATTCTCCCAAATTCATTGCCCGAAGAACTCGACCCTTGAGATTGATACGGTGGCGGGTTGTTTGGTTGTTGAAACCTCGGGGGTCTTTGAAAGCCTTGCCCCCGATTACCTTGACCACCATTGTTGTTCTACCCCCCTTGACCATTGTTGTTGTTGTTTCCACTCCAATTTCCACTATTGTTACCTTGATTCCCCCAATTGTTGTTTTGGTTATTCCCATTCCAATTTCCACCTCCGTGTTGATTATTCCAATTCCCTTGAGATCGTCATTGTTGGTTACCTTGGTATCCTCTATTTCCTTGGTAGTTGTTGACATATTGACAATCCTCACTTTGCTTATCATAACACTCATTTGAATAACCACTACCATCATCATAGTTGTCACAATTCCCCTGTTGTTGTTGCCCTACTTGCCTTCTTTTCATCATATTTACTCATTCCATAGCATTGACTTTGGCGAGGGTTTTGAACTTGTTGCAATTACGCCTTCGCTAATTGGTTCATTGTTGTTGTAAGTTCGGCAATGGCTTGGCCATGGTCATGCAACTCTTTATGCAAATGTATAACATTATGATCATCTTGAGGAACGTTTGCCCGACTTTGCCATACCGAAGAAGTATCGGCCATTTCATCTAACACTTCACACGATTCATTATACATAAGCTTCATAAATTTTCCACCCGGATCATAGTGCATTGGTTTGTTGTGTTGATGCCTCTATAGAACATTTGTTGAATCATGGCATCATTCATATCATTATTTGGGCACTCCTTGACCATAGTTCTAAACCTCTCCCATATATTTCATGAAAAGGCTCCGTTGGTTCTTGCTTGAAGGCCAAAATCTCATCATGGAGCACCGCCAATGACTTGGAGAAAGAATTTGGCAATGAACTTGTCCACCAATTCATCCCATGTAGTGATTGAATGATTTGGTAACCTCTCCAACCAATCGAGCATTTTACCTCGAATAGAGAACGGGAAAAGCCTCAATCTCAAAGCATCTTCGGACACATTGGTTTGTTTACTTCCCCAACAAGTATCTACAAACCCCTTCAAGTGCTTGTATGCATTTTGATCGGAGGCGCCCGTAAAATGCCCTCTTTGTTCGAGAAGTGTTAACATAACATTGGTGATTTGAAAATTCCCCGCCCGAATTTGGGGAGGAACTATGGCACTTGCATAACCTTGGTTAGGAAGGACCCTTGGAGCAACTCTTGGTGGAGGCGGAGGAGGGCCTGGAATTGCATCATTAGAATTTGCATTAGCACTTCTACCTCTCTGTGGCATTTGTGGTACCTGGAGTTCCTCTTGTTCAACATCATCAACCTCCTCCCCCGCGACCACGTTTTCAAGATGGACATTTCCGTTTAAAGCCATGTGTACCTGTTGGTTTGACACAAATAATGTTAGTAAAAAGAAGGAAAGAGAAGCAAAACACAAAACTAGCTACACAAATAGTCAACACCATAAGCTCCCCGGCAACAACGCCAAAAAGTGATCGGTGTGGACTCAACCCTTAGGAAGAGTGGGCTCTAATTCCTTTTACCCAATAGCAGTATCGGGGTCAATATCCACAGGGAGCTAGATTTGGGAGTCGAGTATTTGTGAAGTCTAGAAATGTGTTTTGGCTTCTAATTTTTGCTTCTATCATTTTTTTGTTTTTAATTTGTTTAACAACTAACTTTATCAACTACATTTGTAAACTAAATTATGCTAAGTAATGAAGCTAGTTGTATGAAATAAGAGAAAAGCACTAGGGTCATAGCACTCACCTAGGTGACTAGTTAACGGGTATAGAATTATAATACAAGGATGATAATTAAGGGGAATATGGATAATCGTTGCACTTTAGCACTCACTCTCACACCTCTCGGTAGAAAGAGTGATTTTGCCCAATTGATTCTCTCTCGAGACCAATTGGGTAGACTAATTTGCCCGAGCAACTTTAAGGTTCAAATAGGGTAATTACTCTCTCAAGGTTTAACCCGTTACTTGGGACTACCATTCTCATGGGTCCATCCCAAATACTTGTTGGGTTAATTGTGAGATCATAGACTCTCTTTCTCAAGAAGAGTCAAGACTCACTAAGCTAGACTTAGTGCTTGCAACCACCAAATCTAAGTGAAAACATAAAATCAACCCAAATACCAAACACCCAACAACATCCAAGCATTAAGCAAAAACACCCATTAATTACCCATACTAGGGTTTAGCTACAACCCTAAATAATGAGTTTATCTAGACATGGAAGAAGTAGAAATAGAAGAAATACTAGAAGAAATTAACATATTCATTAACTACAAGCTTAGTCCACTTGAATCCACGTTAATTACAAGAGAAAATTGCCTAAAGTAGGCTAATACGAAGTGTCTCTTGCTCAGCTGCTAAAATAGATTACAAAAACTTGACCTAAAAAAGTAAAATATTATATTTATACTACAAAGGGAAAATCGGACAAAAATACCCCTGAGGGTCTGGCGCGGACTGCATAGAAATGACATGCGGCCGCGTAGGGCAAATGGTCTTCAAATCTGTGCTTCTGGACTTGGGGATGCGAACCGCATAGAAATGTCACGCGGCTGCATAGGTTGAGTCATGCGGACTGCGTGGAAAGGGTGTGCGGCCGCACAGTAGAATTTTAACCCATATTTGACTCTCTGAACTTTTACCCACGCGGACCGCACTGCTTTGGTGTGCGGCCGCGTGGGACTTTGCCTTGAATTGCTGAGCCTTTAATCACTCATCAGTGCGGACCACATGGAAATGGATGTGGTCCGGGTGGATCTTCCTCGCTTTTGATGGTTCTCTGAACTTTTCTGCGCGACCGCGTGGCAAAACAATGCGGATCGCGCATGTCAGGCTTGAACTTGGCAGCTTTTAGAACTTTCCTGCGCGGCCGCACATCAAAACAGTGCAGTCCGCGCAGGTCACCTATTTCCCACTTTCAATCATCTTTTGACGTTTGGCAGATATCACTCATTTTTAGCCGATTTGTGATATTTATCATCTCGTTGCTCAAACCTGCAATCAAGCGCAACTTGTAAGCTATTCAGGACTAATCTAGAGCAATTTATGTAAAAAGCTCAGATAAGAAGGGGTATAAAATATGTACAGTTCATAGTTATCGGTTTCTGGTGGTTTTTAAGGTGGTAGCGGGCGATAGTGGTGTGGCTGGTGAGGGGTGGGCTGGCAGCGGCTGCTTAGGGGGGGTTCTAGGTTTCCATGTTTTTTGGTTATGAAGAAGAAGGCATGGCTGAAAGGTCCCTTTAGGTCTAAGGTTTGTCTTGTTTTTCTAAGGTTTTGGAAGAAGACCTTTTAAGGTTAGGGTGTAGTATTTTTAGAAGATGGGGTAAAGTATTAGGTCTTGTTGGGCTTAAAATTTGGGCCAAAAGATTAAAAATGGACCTTTCTCATTAAAAATGTGATAAACTAACCCAAAAACTCACTCTTCCTTATGAAAATGATATAAAATTTATAAAATAAAAATATAAAACTCATCCTAATTAATTAAAACAAATAATACTATACTACGAAACTATTTTTGTATTTTCTAAGATTATATAAAAATAAAATAGGTTCAAAGTAACATATCTTTCTAAAAATATCGAATATGTGAATTAAATAGAGAAATATGGAACTATTTTTTGTACTTCTCAATTTTGTGATAAAAATAATGTAAAAGAGTCAAATTTAGTTGAAATAACTATATTACACCTAAAGTAAATATTTAAATGCTAAAATATGTAAAATCTTGGGGAGGGTAAAAAACCACATGTCTACAAAGAGAACGTGGCTACTACCAAGAAAATAATGGACAAAGGTATGACAAATCAAAAATTGAGTGTTATAATTGTCATAAATTTGGCAATTACTCTTGGAAATATCGTAGCAATGTTGAAGGAAAAACTAACCTTGTTGACGACAAGAAAGAAGAAGACGAGTCAACGATATTGTTGGAACTCAAGGAAAAAGACATGGATGATTATAGCTTGTAGTATTTGGACAATAAAGCAAGCAATTATATGTATGGATGTAAAGATAAGTTTGTGGAGATCAATAAAATGGTGAGAGACAATATGTCCTTGGGAGATACCTCAAAGATTCAAATCGAAGGGAATATATGATTCTGATTTCCCGTAAAGATGGTAGTCACAGGCTAATTCAAAATGTTTATTATGTGCCAAAATTAAAAAGTGATATTTTGAGTTTGGGCCAACTTCTTGAAAAGGAATATGACATCCACATGAAAATTATGCGTATTTGGCTTAGATATTCAAGTGGAATTTTAACTGCTAAAATGCATATGGCAAAGAATAGATTGTTTTCTCTGAATGTTAAGACAAATGATGCAAAGTGTTTGAAGGCTAATGTGCAAGATGAAATATGATGTTGGCACATGCAATTTGGGCACTTGAGTTTTGAAGCGCTCAAATCAATGGTAGAAAAGAACATAGTGCATGGGATACCATCAATCAACCAAGCTTGTCTTCTTCGAAAACATGCAATGAGGAGTTTTTTGAAGGAGGCCATGTCAAGATCAACCAAACTGTTCTAGCTTGTTCATACTAATGTGTATGGACCAATCAATACACCTTCGTTTGGTAAAAGTATCACTAGTATTTCCTTCCGGTGATTCATCGATTGTATATTTGAGGCCTATCGCCAACATCTCTTACTTGTTCGGGTCATTCTCCCATTCTTCGATCTCTAGATTAAGTTGCTAGCTTCTTGTCTGTCAATTGTAGATTCTCAATGTTTCATTGATGAATTTAGTAGAAAGACTTGAGTTTATTTCTCGAACCAAAAATCTGAAGCATAGGCAAGAAAATGGTCTCCCAGCTAGTAGGATGATGATTGGCACTACACAATCTAACCTCACCAGCAAACCTATCCATTATTTTTCTTCTTTTAAAGGAAAAGAACCAAAGATTGATCAATATAGTTGTTGATGTGATAATTAAAGAACTCAAAAGGCGAAGTTATTGTCACCATGCGGTAAAACTTTATTCCACCGGATGTTTACACCAAATTATACAAATTATTATAGTTAAGCATTAAATTAAGAATATACGAATATGATTAACTAATTATGGTTCAATAATAACCATGTTTGTAAAAGAATATATCATATATTTATTGGTTTGATGTAATACTTGATAGTGTGAGTTTCTATTGTCAGGATGCATCCCAAATGGATCCATTGACTTACTACTACAAGTGGATTATTCCTATTTCTTAAAGTATTAGTGTGGAATGGCCCGTGCTGAGCCCGAGCCCAAACCTAATGAGTTAGTAATTTTACGGAAGGAGTGGATAAACTTTCATAGTGTACTCTGATTAGTTTGTGGGGTTGAAATGAGATACAAGAGTTACAGGTACTCATTCAGTCTTTCTGATGATCATGCTATGCACAAGCCCAAGCTTTGAGAATCAAAAAAATAGTTTGATATCCAATTATGTATGTCGTTGATAAACATATATGCTTGTGGAAATGATATTTGACTATGTTGTAATTGACTTATATATGGTGGAATGTCAGAAAGAGGAAGTGTTGGATCATTTGGAGAAATGGTGCATATATCCAATATGTTAAGAGTTAGTTGCACATTTGAAATGATAATTTTTTTTCCAGTTAACAATTTTTTGAAATGATCAACAAACCTTATAGATGTGATGACCTGGCCCGTCGTCAAGTGAGTTACAGCCCCGTTTTTCCCATATTATGTCGCTCTATGTTTCAATATCAGTATTTGATTCGATCGGATAAAATTGGATTGGATTTAGTTGGAAATGAGGCAAATAGTCTCTTAAATGGGAGCTTGTTTTGGAAAAGTCAGCCGGAAGTTGACTTATGAGTTAGAGGTTTCGGATTTGGATTCCGATGATTTAGTTAGATTCGGGGGATGATTTGTGACTTAGTAGTGCGATCGGAATGGGATTTGGAGGTCCGGTGTAGAATTAGGCTTGAATTGGCGAAGTTAGTATTTTGGCGAATTTCGGTTGGTAGGTGAGATTTTGATCCGAGGGTCAAAATTGGATTCCAAGAGTTACAGTAGCTTCGTTAAGTGATTTTGGATATGTGTGCAAATTTTCAGGTCATTCGGACGCCGTTTGGTTGGGTTTTTTTTATCGAAAGTGCATTTCAGAAGTTTTGAAGAAACTTAGGCTTGAATCTGATGTGAATTGATAATTTTAGTGTTGATTGGCGTGTTTTGATGATTGGAATAAGTTTGTATGATGTTTTGGGATATGTTGTTGCATTTGGTTGAGGTCCCGGGGGCCTCAGGGTGATTTCGGATGATTAAACGGGAAGTTTGGACTTAAGATTTGTTGCAGAAAATACACAGCAGGTGCAGACCAAATTTGGTCATCGCGTTCGCAGTAATATGTTCGCGTTTGTGAAGATAAGGGTTTCCAGTTCATCGCGTTTACGTGGTTGTCCTCGGGTTCGCGTACAATGGGCCTGGGGCCTTGCCTAAGTAATTCAATGCGTTCGCGATGGGTTGAACGCGTTCGCGTAAGAGGAGTGGTATGTGAAACGCGTTCACGTAGTTATAATTCCTGGAGGATCGCGATCACGGGTTTGGTACCACATTCACGTAGAGAAATTTTTGGTCAAAGTAATTTTCTTCATCGCGAACGCGGAGGGTTGACCGCGTTCCATAGAGTCAATAACTGCTGGGCAGTAGGGCTTTTAAAATCATTTTATTCCGCGAAGGTAAGCCATTTTCCACCATTTTTGAACCACCTTGAGAGCTTTTTGGTAGAGCTTGAAGGGGATTTTGATGGGAATTGATTGGAGGTAAGTCTATTGA
The DNA here is from genome assembly GCA_026770625.1 of Nicotiana glauca. Lineage (NCBI taxonomy): Eukaryota > Viridiplantae > Streptophyta > Magnoliopsida > Solanales > Solanaceae > Nicotiana > Nicotiana glauca. The sequence goes on from MU709636.1 coordinate 110,209, forward strand.
CTTAGAAACACCATTTTATTGAAGATTCAACCTTTAATTCTTAGAAATTTGGGTAAAAATTGGAAGAACTAGGGCTTGATTTTTGGAATGTAAATTTGGAATTTGAAGGGGCATTTGAACTTCGATTTAAATGAATTTGATATGTATAGACTCGTGGCGAGACGCGAAATCCAGTGGTATGAATTTCGTAATTTTTCGAGAAGTGGACCCGGGGCTCGGGTTTTTCCAACTTCGTGATTTTCGTTATTTTTCGAGTCTTTTCGATTGAGTTATGATTCATTAGCCTATTGTGATGTATTCCTTGTGGTTTTGGTCAGATTATACGCACGAGGAGGTTGATTTGCGAGGGAAGCGCAAGGCGAGCTAGGATTTCGGCCGGCCTGAGGTGAGTAATGGTTATAAATGATGTTCTGAGGGTTTGAAATCCCGTATTTGCACTATGTAGTGCTATGTTGAGATGAGATACGCTTTGTATGATGAGCATGGTGATGTTACCGCTGGGGATTCATACTCGTTCCATCCAGATTGATGACTCTACTGTACTTTTGACTGAGACTAAGTTAATATCAGTATATTTTGGGCTAGTTGCCATGTTTGGGGCCTTGTGCCGATCTGTAGAACCCTTCGGGGCATGTTGAGCTAGTTGACCTCACTTTACCTGTTGAAATCATACTCTTAGTCATATTTTTAACTATAAAAAATATATAATATGAACCGGCCTTAGCAATTTGCACTCTAAGTGAGGAATGCCTGGGGTTGGAAACATTGTCTTAGTTGTGTGGGCCCGAGAGGCCAAGTCTATATTGACTAAGAGGGGTCAAGGACTCCATAATGAGGGTATTCGATATACACCGGATCGGGCTGCATGCCACAATAGTATATACATATATACATATATGGATCGAACGACACACCGCAATAGTATATTATATGGATCGGACTGCACGCCGCAGTGATATAGTATATGGATCGGATTGCACACTGCAATATTATAGCGCTTGGGCTGTATGAGCCCCTCCGGAGTCTGCACACCCCCAGCGAGCGCAGTCGACTATTATTATTGAATCGGGATGCACACCGCATCAGTATTCTACACGGATCGGGCTGCGCGCCGCAACAATGTTTGGTAAATTGCTGGACTTTGAGAGATATTCACCTGTTTTCCCTGCTTAGTTGTTATTTACTACCTTTACTATTGGTTATAGAACTGTGTAGTGTTTTTACGAGAATTCTTACTTTCAGTTATTATTTGTTGTTATTGCTCACTGAGTCGGAGTACTCACTTTACTCCCTGCACCTTGTGTGCAGATACAAGGATCCCAGAGGCATAGCTGAGTTGTTGTTGCTGCCCAGTCTATTTTATCGGAGTCATCGAGGTAGTTGCCTGGCGTTCGCAGGACCCAATTTCTTCTCTTATCTTTCTTTTTCTTCCGCATCTAGACTTTCATATGTATAGGATGTTGCTGAGTTGTATCTAGAGGCTCTGACTCGTGACACCAGATCTGATAGGGGCTGTATTGGTATTATTATGGTTTCCGCACTGTTTTTATTATTATCACATATTGAATTTTTGCTTAACTGATGATTTAAATTCTAATAACTGATAAGAAATTTCGTATTTAGGGTTGAGAGTGTTCGAAAGGTCGGGCTTGCCTAACAAGGTGTTAGGCGCCATCACGATCGGGGTTTGGGTCATGACAATAAACTAATATTATACATGAATCATGCTTAACAAATCTGTCTTGAATGGTAGAAAATGAGGAGTTTTCATCTCCCATTCACTAATGAAATTTTCTTTCCTAACATGTATCAGATAATAATTGTTTAATCGATACATTTCAAATTTTTTTTGCATATCTCTATACTCGTGACACCTCTAATATTTACACCCCCTTGTATCAATGGTGCAATTTACCTAGGCCTAAGTATAAACAAAAATTTGAGTCTCTCTCCTACCATAGTGCCAAGAAAATATATTTAAGCTTCACAAACAAGTTTGTCCATGTCTTGTACTATCCAGAAGTCCTTACATTTTGTGCCAAGATGAACTGACAAAGCATAATTGATAGGGGAAGGGAAGACCAAAAGTAAAAGATATCATCTTCAATTTCCTATTTTTCGGAGCAACACGAGGCAAACTCATAGGGGCAGCAAGATGCTCAAAAGAAAAAGATAATCAACCCCAGTAATGGATATGTTCTTCCTCCCCCTTATCGCGAAATAAAAGGGCAAAAGAAAAAAGAGATCTAATGGAAAATATTTGGTGCTCTAAAAGATCTAATCATATATCCCACAATTTTGAGAAACTAATATAGAGTTACAGACTATAATAGAACCTATCAGCGCGACCAATTAATAGTAAGAATAATTGCCTTCAAGCAAATCATAAGAACCTCTAGGGGTGTGCAAACTGAACCCAAAAAATTGCACAAAACCGAAAAGTCAAACCAAACCGATTAAAAAACCCGATTTGGTTTGGTTTGATTTGGTTTGGTATTGAATAAAAAATCCGAAACAACCCGACATATAAATATAATATATATATGTATATATATATATTAAGATTTTATATAAAATTTTCTTTAAAAAATGTCTAGAAATATTTGAGATTTTCTTGCGGGAGGTAAATTTTAATAGAATATGAAGTGCTTCATATTTATTGACCTTAATAAATGAGTTATATGATCAGTTTCTTATCAAGTGTTGCTGAAATACGTCTATCTCTTTGTTCTTACATATTAATATCATATGTTAAGATGTATTAAATTCTTATATCTTTTTCGAATGTGAAGTGGTTATTAATATTTAGGTATCATATTGATTTTTATATTTAATTACTAAATTCGGATAACCTGAAAGTGTATATCAACGAAAAATTATTGTCATACTACTAAAAGAATAATTATTATGTGTTAACTAATGGAATTCTCACATAAGAATATTTTAATTGATAATATGTTTGTCAACTTTTTATATTTTTACTAAATAGATGTATACGTATCAAATATTTAACAAAATAAGATTGAAATAATATGTAAGTAACAAAAAATTCGAAAACCCGACAAAACCGAACCAATCCAAACCGATATAGTTGATTTGGTTTGGTTTTGATAAAAATCGAACCAATCCGGTCCATGTACACCCCTAGCAGTAGCCTAATTAACATAGTGATGAACTACTATAGTCTATCTACTTTTGAGTTTATAACCAAATAGAGGTGATTCATGTATGGTTCCCTCCACTGTCGGTCTTAATTAATATGTTGGTCTTGAATTCAATAATTAGACAACAAGAATTCATCCTAAGGCCTGAGCTTCATAGCCTCCCTTTGTCAAGCACACCTTGTCGATATTGGTTTACCGTTTGCTACAAACCTAACTTGATCACTCATTTTATTTTCTTCTATTAGTGGTGCTCATCTTGAGCATTTGAGTGAAGGAACTTTACATGAAATAAAAATTTGTCACTTCTGTTGATACTCAATTTTTTCCTATATTTTTTTATTATACCGAAAATACTTTTAAAATAGCATATATGTGCATATATAAGCACAAAAAAGGGTTTTGACATTTTTTTAAATATTTTTAAAACTAATTTATGACTTATTTTTACACCATAAGACCCAATAATTATTCCCAAAACTTTCTATTTTGGATAATGATTCATTTTATTCTCACATTTACATCGAAATACAATTTACATGATTTTTTCATATTTTTACAAGTTCATTTGATATTTTTAAAACTAAATTGTACGTAATTGCAATTTTAGCCCACTTTCAGATTTAATAGCATTTTAATTACAAAATAAATCCCATTATTTTTTAAATTAATATTTACATATTATTTATTAACTCAGTGCTTTTAATTTGATTTTAAAACATCTTTTACTATTTTTTTTGTAAAAATCAAAAGGGAAAAATGGTCATTTCAATTGTGGCCTCGAGTATTTTCAATTATAGCCTATTTTGACCCCCCCCCCCCAATTGACCCCAAATCAGGCCCAAATTGACGGCCCAATTCAAATCTTACCCTGACCCATTGACCCATTAACTAAACCCGCCCGACTTTATATTTAATCTTGGTCGTTGATCATTTTGATCAACGACCCTCATTCACTCTTTCCTTTTTAATCCTACCAAACCCTTAACCCTATCTCTCATTCCTCTCATGTAGCCGCCTCTGAACCCTCTCCTTCCCTCAAAAGCTCTCTAACACTCGAAACCCTAGCCGCCTCTAGCGTCTTCTCCGACTAGTTCTCACCGGAGTCCATAGCTTCTCAGGCCATGGATGGCCTGTACTCACTTCCCTTCATCCCAAATCATGGTTGTTCAGGGTTTCGAGGTCCAACCTCAAAGATGTCCTTTTAGATCTTCTACATATCTGAGGTCCTATGGCCTCTCCGGCTCTGTTTCGACGTGTTCGAGCTTTAAAAGGCCTAGCTATGGTTCATACCTGTTCGAGACCAGATCCTTTCCAAGCCTTCTCATTGCTAGGGTTTCTAAGAAACCCTAAAAGCTTGTTCGAGGTTCCTTCTTCCTTTATTTTCTTAGATCTGTGATAGATCTGTGTTATACTCTAGGCTTTAAAGCTTTTCCCTAATTTTCTTTCCAAAACTAGTCTGTTTCAATTTAGTTTTTTCAAAAAATCTTAAAACGATTTCCATTTCTTCTTTCTTTGTGTGAATCTGTCTGTTTATGCCATGTTTTATGAGTTTTCGCTTATGTCTTGTATCCTTTCCTCGCATGTCTTCTCCTATTTGTCGTTATTACGCATGTGTTTCTATTTGTGCTCTGCTATTTCTTCTACTGGTTTCTACAACATGTTTTCACATGTCTATCTTATGTGTTCCTTTAATATTTTCTTACTGAGTCTTTTTTGCCTTTACCGAACCTGTGTTTGAGTTTTAAACCTATTTCATCTACTGTTCCTAAGTTCTATGTCACCTCTTTTCTCTCCCGAACTTGCTTGAGTTTTGAGCTTTTCTTAAACCTGTTCTTTATGATTTTTTACTATGTTGCTTCAAACTTGTTGTTGTATCTGTGTGCTCTGAAAGAGACCTTGAATCTGTTTCAGTGATTTGCCTTCTCCTTTCTGTACCCTACTCGAATTGAAACCTTAGGGTTTGGTATTTTTGCGAGTTTTGGGTTCTGTGTTGGGATAAGGGTTCTATTTAGGACCCTGGGATCTCTCAAACTCATGCTGAGTTTATAAACTGAGCTTGAACTTTCCTTTGCTTATGATTTTGAAACTGTCTATGCCAATCTTTTCTTTCTTGTTTGACACTTGTGTGCTTATATATAAGGGTTTTTCTTTCAAAAGGGTTCTGCCAACTTGTAATTGATTCCAATTTCCTTTTAATAAGGCTCGATTGATTTGTTACTGATTTTTCCAATTGAACTTTTCCTCACCCTTTTTCGACTAAGTTCATTTGAGCAAAGCTTTCAATTTACTGGTTGTTTGATTGATCTACTTGGCTTATTTCTCACAAATCATGTACCATAGGATTCTTGCCATAAATAAACTCTGTGTATTTACCTGTGTTATGATACTTTGGAAAGATTTTTTGATTGTTTCTCTTTCCTTAATTATTCCATGCCCGTTTAAAACTAAATCTCTTGACTAAAGGGAGAATATTGAGTCTGGTTTTAAAAAGGTTTTCTTACCTTTGTTGTTTGCTTTTTTACGCTATACAAGAGGCTTCCCTTCTACGCTTTTAAAACACGAACACATAATACCATCTGAGTTCACATTTCACTCTCCCTTAAATTCCCTCTTTCTGATACTTACATTGTTGTGGACTTTGATCACTTTCTTCTGCATTCTTTGCTTCTATACTGGTATGCTTCCATTAGTTTATACGCCTCAAGAACAATGTGTTTAATTTTGTCCACATGTCTTCAAGCGTATTATAACGTATTTCCCTTTTTTTTACAATCCAACATTTGAATAATTTGTGCAGTTGTTTGTTTGTTGTGAATATGATGCTTTGTGAACTCCCTTACTCCCTTTAACCCCTTTATATGATAGTATAGTTCCAGTCACGGCAGCATCATATTGTTGTTGCCCATGACTTTGAACTAAGTTCTTCTGAACCCTTACTCAAACCAATTCCCACTCCTCTTTCCCCTTTATGTGTTGAGCCTTGACTCAAGTCTGGTGGTGTCCTAATCACCATCCAGATTCAGGTCTGACCTCTGAGGTCTGCTCTTAATTTGTTTGGACCAAGCAACTGGTTAGGGGTGTGCCAGTCTATACTCATGGTTGGGCATGACTACCATTTGCTATGGTTCCCTAATCCCTCTCTCACTTTGCACTTATTCCTAGTTCTAAGTTCTTCCCCCCTTTGGTAAGCCATGCTTTGGGACCCTGGAGCTCCCTCTGAACTTGGATGCATGAGGGATGGCTATTCCACACCACACTATTTTGTTCTAATTGTTATCCAGAGTGTAAGCATTGCTTGGAGCCTTTGAGGCTCCTTGGAACTCCAAAACACTTTGGATAAGATAAGGCTTTGGAAATCTAGATCCCGGAGTTGTTTAAATACATATTATTGGACATTAAGATTGAATTAGGCTGCTTGGATCTAGCTGTTAGTTTTTGATGTATTTTTATTATTTCAGTTGATTCAATGGGTTGTAATAACTTGTATAGAACTCGGGGAATCTAGTAAAATGGTGTGGGATGGGCTTTACTTTCTTGCATCAATAAAGGGTAGATATCATGACTTTAGGACTTTAATTTTTCTTACTAGAAATCCTGCACACAAAATGGTTCGATGTTTTCTGATTCAAGTCACCATAGATACCATGCCTATAGGGTTTAACATTTAATGATGCTGCAAGTCATCTAGAAATTCTGCCTATAAGGTTTAATGTTTAATCATATTACAAATCACTAGAGATATTGCCTATAGGACTTAACGTTCATGTAATCAGTGCATATAGAAATCATGCCTATAGGGAATGCACAAGCATTAGGCAAACTGTAGGGTTAATTAACACAATCATCTTCTCACCAGTTCTTAACAGGCTTTTAAAATCAAATATAGATATCATGCCTATAGGATTTCGCATCAAATTCATCTGATTCTTCTTAAGCAATTACAATCCGTTAACTGGTCCTTAACGTCTTAATGTTTTCAGCCTCAATCATTTGACAAAACTCTTTTGAATCAGTATACATTTGAGTTCTTCAAACCAATACCTTTTCTGAAATGGTTACTTTCTAAAATTCCGCCTAAAACATTTTCCAACTAAGTTTTGGTCTTCCTGAAGTTGTCTTTAAAACAGCTCTGCAGCTTACTCTTCCCTTAAGTATTTCTGACTCTGGAACCCCTTTCTATGGTTTATACTCATGATTCTTTTAGAATTTATTTTCTAAACTGACTGCAGCCCGTACTTTCCAATATTAACTACTTTTTCTGAAACCAGTACTTTCTAAATCACTCGCTTAAAATACCTTAAGTTCTGACAATTGGATCCAAGTTGCCTAATGCGAGCTTCCTGTCTAAACGTATGCAATGAAGCAATCCGCTCGCTGCTTAATTTTTAAAGACCAAAACAGTATGTGTAAAGGCATGCCAAACTACATGTTATCTGATTTATGGGGTTTATGTGAGCCTTGCCTGTTTGTTTGATTCCCTATACTTGTTGCTTGCTTTTTTTGAATGTCGGCTAGAATTTTTGTCCTTTAAACTCCATAAAAGCTCCATCCCTTTCTTCCCCTTTTAGTATTAAAAGTCCTAATGCCCCAGGACTGATAGTTTGGGACGGGTAATAGCATGCAATAGGCGAACGATACCATTCCGCGCTCCAATACCTTAAGTGGGTGGGCAGGGTAGACACGGAGATGATGATTACACGATAACACTATGCTTACGATCGGGTACCAGTGTTGTGCGAATGATCCATGTAATGTATAAACCTAGGACCCCCCTTCCCTCTTTATTGGTTTAATAGTTTTCATAATTTTAAATCTGTCCAATCTTCAACTTCCGTTTCTTGTACTTCTTTTAAGTTACTTGTACCAATTATTTAACCCTTTTCCTTTACTTGCGTATCTCTTCTTTAATCACAAAAATTATTTCCTTCCAAATTTCAGCACTTCTAAATCTTTTTCACATTCTTATTTGTAATCGTTTCCCATGTTTTCAATGCTTGTTTGTTTATTTGTTTACTTGCATTTAAATTCACAATTGTAGCATGGATGTTAGTGGATCTTGAGGGGTGCCTAACACCTTACCCTCGAGATAATTTCAAGCCCTTACCCGAACTCTGTTTTTTCATCTTTATTTCTTTTAAAGTATACTAATGCACTATAATCATTAGGTGGTGACTCTCCAAATTCTAAAAACCCAATTCCCAAAGTGGGAAAAGAGTTGTCTTCCAGAAATGTCGTGAACCCGATTTCGCTTTCTTGTGGAAAAAGGGGGCGTCGACAGCATGGCGACTCCGCTAGGGATATTTTTAGGCTTTCACCATTACATGCTATTTGTGACTTAATTGCCTTTATTTATTTCATCATAAAAACTAACTTGACTTTTCATGTCTTTCCTTTCCTTTAACTTCTTTCCTTTACTGCTTTATTATTTCAATACCGTTGTAATTTCGAGCATTTATTGTAATCATTTATCTTATGTACGTGAAAATACATGTCACTTTGTTTCATCCTTGTAAATTACATCTTCAACATCATACTCCACTCGTGCCAAAACAAATACTATAGCAACACTTATAATGAGTAGTTGCCAATACTATCACCCCCTAAATTTGGCAAAGGCGTATTTGCGGTAAAACCAGTCGATCAATGCTGTAGTCGATAGTTCCGTGCCTTTCCCTCTTGAATTGTCCGCTCAAGGATACCAGTCTAGCACTTCAAAAATAGAAACCCTACTCCGTTAAACTGTACATGCATCATGGTCAAACCTAGCCGAGTCTGTTATGTTGTCCACATAATGACTCATTAAGATAGCCTTGTCCAAAGTCCATCGGGTTTCCTTGAAACCCAAACGGACGCTTTCACGTTCTGTGCATTTATTTGGAGAACTTAAGTGCTTTACTATGCTAATTATTGATTTAAATAAGTCGAGTCTGGAGGGGGTAAGGGCCTAACACTTTGTTTTGCAGAAATGAGGCACGAAATCCCCAGATTTGGCATGGTGACCAACATTTATTCAAGGTTGCTGAATTGGTAGAATGACCTCCACTCAAGTGATCAAACACTCGTCCGCAAATACCTAGGGAATCTGCCTTCTCTCCTAGAGATTCAGCCCAACAACAGAATCATAGAAGCTGCAACGTTGTTCTGGGATAGTGACAAATATGTGTTTCGCTTTGGTGATCTAGAAATGAATCCTTTACTTGAAGAGATAGGGGGTTCAGGTGGGATTCCTTGGGAGACTCCGGGTTTGCTCATGCCAGAAAATCACAAAGGAAGGGGTTTCCTTAAGATGATGAGATTGAAGAAGACTTAACCTATTTGAAGGACTCCTGCATCCCGTTTGACTATCTATATTAAAGGTACGACTATAGCAAGTCATACCGCACATATTCAAACGAATTTTCTATCACTTCGTTGGGGCATATCCATAGGAGGGTTTTTGTCTTTGTGTTTTGATTTTTGGGGATGATCGTGTTCTCTATGAAGAAGGCTAGGATCCACACCAGACTAGCCATGGTAACCAAAACTCTAATGGAAGGGATTGGTGGGCAGACTTTCAGCATAGTGCACATGATCGTCGCGGAGATATACCGTGCCTTGAGCAAATGTCAACAACAAGGCAGTTATTTTGAGGATTGTAATTTGTTACTTTAACTATGGCTCATGGAACACCTCCAGAAAGGGGAATACCGACAAAAGATCTTACGCAGGGATTAGGATGACCATATCGCCTTCCACCAGCCAAGGCGTATGAATTACATGCCCAGAATGTTCGCAAATCCAGAGGACGCCAGGAGATGGGTGGAATTATTTGAAAATCTGAAAGAGGATCAGGTGCAGTGGATGTTTGAGTGGTTCCCCATGGATGAGTTCATCGTTCGGTCCCGAGATACACCATTCCTCAAACTTATTGGTTTAAGGGGGACTTATCCTTACGTTCCTCTCCGAGTCATGAGGCAAGCTGGAAGAAAACAGGTCATACCAAGGGTCGATAAGACAAGTCACCTCATGGCTGATTTCCAGGATGATGATATCCCTCACCGGTTCCAAGCTCAGCATATGTGGCATTGCAAGATCATTTTGGAAAAAGAATCCATTGAGACATACAGGTATCATGCCGGTTGTGTGCCGTATTATTTGGGTTGGTTAGAGGACAATGGCAAGAGTCAGCCAAGACTTGTTCGGGGTCACAGAATTATTGATGAGCATGCTGAAACACAGGATAAGTACAATCAACTCCGCAAGAGAATCCGAGAGTATGAAAGTGAGCATCAGGAAATACAGGAATCCCATCAGAAATTGATCGAGGAGTGGAAAGAAATGGCTGTCAACGCCAATAACCAGCCAGGGTATTTGGAGCGGGGTTTAGTAGAGCTGGAAGGGAAGTTCATCAAAAGGATTGAAGACTTCCAAAACGCTAAAAGAAATGCAGGCGGACATCTGGCTCGAGCCTACTTGTTGCTAGGACTACGCGAGTTGGGAGAGCTGTTCGAGGGAGACAAGACTGCCAAATCTGGGGAAGGTCCGTCTGGGACTAAGTAGTTAGGAGTCCTTTATTTTGCTTTAACGATGTAATAAGGCCAGTGGCCAATACTGACATTTTATTTTCTATATTTAGAGTCGTTTTGGATTTGTCTTATTTTTATTAATAAAATGAGGCATTTAGCATTATAAGTTCTCTAAAACTATTTGTCGCTGGGCCTACCTCGGGCACAATGAGGCACCCAAATTAGGACGCAATTTATATTCTCGCACAATGTGTTTAAATACTGTAACATTTCTTCCTCATAACCCGCACTAACTTGTTAGCTTTTTGTTTATTTTTTATTTTTTATTTTTTATTTTTTATTTACCCTCCCCAAAGGTTAGTTCGTGCATTCTGGCACCATCAGCATATTCTACAAGATCCAAGGGCCCTTCACCTCCTCCTCCGAGTCCTGTCCAGAACAAGAGCAAAGGAAGAATGGAAAACACGAGTGCTAGAAAGGATATTGAAAGGGAAGAATCTTCTCAGGGTACCCCAATTGCTAAGGGAACTATTGCTCATCTTGAGCAGAAATTGCTGAAATTCCAGGAGGAGTTGGACCAAGTTCAGAACTTGGCAAGCCTATCATTCTCTCTTGCTGCTCCTGATGTCAACACCCAAAACCCCGCACCTCCACAAAACACCTTGCAACCACAAAAATAGCCTACCCACGCTCAAACCTGCTACAATGCTCCATTACTCATTCTCGAGCAACCAAACACCGCAAACAACCACCTCCATCACACTCCTATCTTTGTGGATACCATACCTCACTACCCCCAACCGATCTTAAATGCACCGGAGTCTGATGACAAAGACTCCCTCATCAGGAACTTATCAGCTAAGCTCAAGAAGTTAACTAGTTGGGTCCAGGGTGTTGAAGGTAGCAAAGACATTGAAGGGTTGAACTATGAAGATTTATGCATTCAGCCAGATGTTGAACTTCCGGAGGGGTACAAACCTCCCAAGTTCAAAATGTTTGATGGATCCAGAGATCACAGGGTTCACCTGAGGACCTATTATGACAAGTTAGTGGGGTCGGAAAAGACGAGAAAATCCGCATGAAACTCTTCATGAGGAGCTTGAAGGGGGATTCACTATCCTGGTACATCAGTTAGGACTCCAAGAAATAGACGAATTGGGTAAGTATGGCAACAGACTTCATGGACAAGTTCCGTTTCAATACAGAGAACGCACCAGATGTGTTCTACATACAAAACTTGAAGAAAAAGCCCACTGAGACATTCCGCGAGTATGCCACTCGTAGGAGGTCAGAAGCCGCAAAGGTTAGGCCAGCCCTGGAAGAAGAGCAAATGAATATGTTCGAGGGTCAAAGGTTCTCTGATATCATCAAACTCGGAGAAATAATCGAGGAGGGCATCAAGAACGGTATGGTGACAAATATTAAAGCATTGCAAGCCACTAATAAAGCTTTACAAACTGGTGGTGTGTCCAAGAATAAAGATGTAAGTGCTATGATGATCGCACATGGAGCCAAATCACCACCCAAATACCACACCTACCCATCACCTCTACTTATATATCAGCCTATCCCAAATTACCAAGCACCTGCACCCGCCTATCCACCTCCCATTTACCAGTCCACTCCATCTCTCATATATCAACCCACTTTACCCATATACTCTCAACTAGCAGCTGTTTACCAAGCTTATAACACTCAACCCACCCAATACCAATCACTACCTACCCGCCAAAATTTCCCAAGTACCAAACCAAACTTCGACCGAAAACCTCCCAGACAGTACACAGCCATCGCCGAGCCAATTGACCAATTATATGAGACACTTAAAGCTACCAGTCATGTCACTCCCATCCCAGCCAAAACACCAGAAAATCCCTCCCAATGGATTAACCCCAACAAGACTTGTGCGTATCACTCCGGCATGAAGGGGCACACCCTTGACGAGTGTCGTTCATTGATAGACAAGTTTCAAACTTTGATCGACAACAAGGTCATCGTAGCAAAGGAGCCCACTCCAAATGTTTGTGACAATCCCCTGGCTGACCACAAAGGTAGAGACGTTCATATGATTGAGATCAAGGACGATTGGGACCCCAAAGGGTCGATAGGTTTGACTCCTGAAGGGGATGAACCAAAGAAGCCAACGGTTACCCTTAATCCAATTGTTGTGCAGAATCAGTCCTCCGAGGATGACAAAGTAGATATGTTTGTACCATTTGAATTTGAAGCGCCTCCTTCTGCAAAGGCGTCTGGGCCGATCAAAGTTGAGTTTGGGGTTTCAAAGGCATCTACACCATTTGAAGTTGTTGTGTTACCACCAAGGGTGCCTATTCCAGTAGCAATGAATAACATAGCACCATTCCGCTCGAATGTCGTACCATGGGATTACACTGCCGAAGCCAGGAGAAAAGGAAAGACCAGGACAGGAGAAACGACTGTCACACAAGGAATGACTAGAACATGGAGGGTTTATACCCAAGAGCACTTAGCTGAGTCCAGTAAGCAAACCTCGGGACGGCCTAGTGAAACTAGGCCCGACGATCTTTGGAGGAAAATACAGGCTAAGGAATACTCGATCGTTGAATAGTTGAACAAAATACCAGCACAAATATCTATCCTGGCTCTTCTGCAAAATTCAAATGCTCGCAAGAATGCCTTAATGAAGATACTCAGCGAAGCCTATGTGCCCAACAATATAACCGGGGGGAGAGATGGCGAATATGGTGGGACAAGTGCTGGAAAGCCACAAAATAACCTTCCACGAGGATAAATTGCCGCCAGAAGGTTTGGGTCATAATAAGGCACTGCACATCACTGTGCAATGCAGAGATTATTTCATCACCAGAGTCTTGATTGATGGAGGATCCAGCCTCAATATATGCCCACTTGTAAGTCTCAGAACTTTGGGAAAGGGCCTACACGAGATCAAAGACGGGGCTATCAATGTCAAAGCCTTCGATGGGTCCCAGAGATCTACTATTGGAGAAATCAGCATGTGCTTGCAAATGGGGCCAACATGGTTCGGCGTCGACTTCCAAGTAATAGACGTCCCGACATCCTATAACTTGCTATTAGAACGCCCCTGAATCCACGTTGTTGGAGCTGTAGCATCAACCCTACATCAGGCGGAGAAGTTTGAATGGAACCACCAAGAAATGATCATTCATGGCGATGATAGCAACCCCATATACAGCTGCCAGACCATCCCAATGATCGGGGGCAGAAGGAGAATAGGCGGAGAAACATACCACCACATCGAAAGGGTCAACGCTGTAGACAAGGATAAGTGGTGGGACAACAAGATCGAAACCATCCTGAATTGGTGTGTGTACGAGCCCAGAAAGGGACTCGGCAAGAATCTCCAGGGAATCACTAAGCCCATCACATTGAAGAATCACGACACTGCTTTTGACTTATGGTACGGCTATACTTGGGAAGAATTCCAGAATGGGTAGCCACCCTGGCGCAGACCCTATTATCCGTTGGAGTTTCCGATACCTAGCCTGGATCAAACCTTCCAACCGACAGATACTATAGATGGGTCAGAAGAAGATGAGGCATTGGCAGCCATGCAGAATTTGTTCCTGGAAGATGATGATATGGACTGCTGTGTTTTTTTCGATGAGGAGGGGGAGGAAGGCCCTTTCCATATAGGTTGTGAACAGAGAAGAAAACCTCAGCACTTGATCAATTAGGACCGTCAGGGCCCGGAAAGCTTCGGGGTAGCAAGGCTAAACAAAAGCACCATGCATCTCATTTTTTTAGCTTACTTTACTAGTTGATTTTTTTCCCGCACTGTCTTTAATTTTGAAAAGAGCTCCGATGTTTCAAATAATTTTGAATTTAATCAAAGCATTTCAGTTTATCATATATATATACATATATCGTTTATTGTTTTCCCTGTCATTTACTTTATTTTATACAATATTACTATTACTTATCTTGACGATGAACCAATAACTGTGACTTGCAACGAAACAACGCAACAAAAGGAAATAGACTCAGAAGAAGACGAGATACCTGAAGAGGTCGTCAGAGAAGTTGAGAATTTTGAGAATAGACCTAAGTCCAACCTGGAAGAAACTGAGGTCATTAATTTGGGAGATGTAGAAAATGTCAAAGAAACTCGCATCATCGTCCATTTGTCGCCGTCAGAGAAAGAGGAATATACGGAATTTCTGAAAGAATATAAGGACATATTTGCCTGGTCGTATGATGATATGTTTGACCTCAGCACGTCCATCGTAGCTCACAAACTGCCAACAGATCCTGCCTGTCCGACGGTAAAGCAGAAGCTCAGGAAGTTCAAACTCGATATGAGTTTGAAAATCAAAAAAGAGGTTACTAAGTAGGTCAAAGCCAAGGTTCTCAGGGTAGTGTAATATCCAATGTGGTTAGCCAACATCGTGCCAGTACCAAAGAAGGATGGGAAGGTCAGAATCTGTGTCGACTACCAGGATCTCAATCTAGCCAGTCCCAAAGATGACTTTCCCTTGCCAAACATACACATTCTTATCAACAATTGTGCCAAGCATGAGTTGCAGTCTTTTGTTGATTGTTTCGCTGGGTATCATTAGATATGGATGGATGAGGAGGATGCAGAGAAAACGACTTTCATCACGTCGTGGGGAATGTATTGTTACAAAATGATGTCGTTTGGGTTGAAGAATGATGGCGCCACCTACATGAGAGCCATGACTACTATCTTTCACGACATGATACACAAGGAGATCAAGGTATATATGGACGATGTCATCGTCAAATCTAGGAAAGCCGCTGATAATAGGGAAGATCTGAGAAAGTTATTCAACAGACTGAGAACGTACAATCTGAAGCTGAATCCTGCCAAATGTGCGTTCGGAGTTCCTGCCGGAAAACTATTGGGTTTCATCGTGAGTCGTCGAATGATAGAATTGGATCTATCAAAGGTAAAAGCCATCCAATAATTACCACCGCCAAAAAACATGAAGGACGTGATGAGTTTCCTGCTATATCAGCTGGTTCATATCCCAGTCCACAGTCATTTGTGAACCTATCTTTAAAATGCTGAAGAAAGACGTTGCAACTAGATGGACCGACGATTGTCAGAAAGCCTTTGACAGAATCAAGGAGTACTTGTCAACGCCACCAGTCTTGGTTCTGCTCGAGCCAGGAAGACCTTTACTGCTTTACCTTGCGGTATTGGATGGAGCATTCGGTTGTGTTCTGGGACAACATGATGAAACGGGGGGAAAGGAGCAAGCCATCTATTATCTCAACAAGAAGTTTACCCCATACGAGGCCCGATATTCCTTATTAGAACGCATTTGTTGTGCTCTGACTTGGGTAGCTCATAAATTGAGACATTATTTCTGTGCCTACACTACCTATCTCATATCCAGGATGGACCCGTTGAAGTACATTTTTCAAAAGCCCATGCCCACCGGCAAGCTCGCCAAGTGGCAAATATTGTTGAGTGAGTTCGACATTGTTTATGGGACTCAGAAAGCAGTCAAGGGTCAAGCCATAACAGATCACCTCGTCGAGAATCCCATCGAAGGAGAATACGAACCACTGAAAACGTATTTTCCCGACGAAGAAGTGTCCTTTGTAGGAGAAGATATTGCAGAATCCTACGATGGTTGGAGGTTGTTTTTTGACGGAGACGCAAATTTCAAAGGAGTTGGCATAGGGGCAGTCCTAGTATCAGAAACCGGCCAGCATTATCCGGTATCTGCCAAGCTAAGGTTCCCTTGTACAAACAACATGGCTGAATATGAAGCTTGCATCCAGGGGCTCAAGATCGCCATTGACATGAACATTCAAGAATTACTGGTGATCGGGGACTCAGACCTGCTCATACATCAAGTTCGAGAAGAATGGGCCACCAAAAACTCCAAGATACTCCCCTATTTGCATCACATATATGAGTTAAGGAAAAGATTCACAAAGACGGAATTTCAACATGTCCCCAGGGTCCAGAATGAGTTTGCTGATGCACTAGCCACTTTATCATCCATGATCCAACATCCAGATACGAATTACATTGATCTCATCCCAATAAGGATCCATGATCAGCCAACTTATTATGCTCACGTTAAGTAATAAGCGGACGGAAAGCTATGGTTCCACGACATCAAAAGGTACTTGACAACATGGGAATATCCAGAACTTGCCAACACCACTCAGAAGCACACACTTCGGAGATTATCCAACAACTTCTTTCACAGTGGGGGAATCCTGTATAGGAGGACTCCCGATTTGGGTATACTAAGGTGTGTTGAAGCAAAAAAAGCATACAGACTATTGGACGAAGTGCACGCATGGACTTGCGGTCCACACATGAATGGTTTTGTCTTAGCAAAGAAGATACTCTGAGCATGGTATTTTTGGATGACTATGGAAACAGACTGTATCTAGTATGTTCGCAAGTGTCATCGTTGTCAGGTACATGCAAACATGATAAAGGTGCATCCAAACGAGCTTACTGCAACAAGCTCACCATGGTCATTCACCACCTGGGGAATGGATGTCATTGGACCTATCGAGTCCGCCGCATCAAACATGCACAAATTTATCCTAGTGGCAATTGATTATTTCACTAAATGGGTTGAAGCAGCATCATACAAGGTAGTGACTAAGAAAGTTATGGCAGATTTCGTCCGTGATCGTATTGTTTGCCGCTTCGGGGTTCCAAAGTCAATCATCACTGATAATGGTTCAAACCTCAACAGCGATCTGATGAAAGCAATGTGTGAAGCATTCAAAATCAAGCACAAGAACTCTACAACCTACAAGCCTCAGATGAATAGAGCTGTAGAGGCGGCCAACAAGAATATCAAAAAGATACTAAGGAAGATGATTAAAAGTCACAAACAATGGCATGAGAAGTTATCATTTGCCATACTAGGATACCACACCATAGTCCGCACATCGACCGGAGCAACTCCCTACATGTTAGTTTATGGTACAGAAGCGGTCATCACCGTCGAGGTAGAGATTCCCTCTCTAAGGATCATACAAGAAGCAGAGTTGGATGACGCAGAATGGGTAAAAGGTCGCTACGAGCAGTTAGCCCTTATAGATGGAAAAAGAATGAATGCAGTTTGCCACGGTCAGTTGTATCAGAACAGAATGTCCAGAGCCTTCAACAAGAGAGTTAAACCAAAAAGTTCACGTTGGGGTAGTTGGTGTTGAAGAAAATATTCCCACATCAAGATGAAGCCAAGGGGAAATTTTCTCCCAACTGGCAAGGGTCGTACATGGTTCACCGGGTTCTAACCGGAGTAGCCCTTATTCTTGCAGAAATGGACGGAGAGGTCTGGCCAAAGCCAATCAACTCAAATGCAGTGAAACGATATTATGTGTAATCACTTGTGATTTCTTTATGATGTAATTTGAACTACGCCTGACCTGATTCCCGTTTAAGAGGGGATACGTAGGAAGCCCTATGGGTTCAGTCACAATTTAATAAAATTTCATTTCCCCCTATTATTGGAACTGGGGCAGAATTTTGAGGAGGACCCTCAAAATTTCGAAGATGGTCTTCAGCCGCTCATCACCAGGTATGTCATGTCAGTAAACTAGGGCAGAATTTTGAGGAGGACCCTCAAAATTCCGAAGTTGATTCCTCAGTCATTCAACTCAGCCGTCAGAGGTACCAGCCCAGTAAATTGGGGCAGAATTTTGAGGAGGACCCTCAAAATTCCGGAGCAGGAGAAGTTGCGATGTTTTGAACCACGTTGCAGTCGTTGGTTCAGTTAAACAAAACTATTTTATATTTACATTATATTTGTTAAATCATGCATAACTATGACAATTGCTGTTTAACAATGCTACTCCAATGATACACAACGTCGAAGGCCATGAGAAAACGAACTAACCTATTCCATATTACAAAACTCATGATTTTCTTTGGATGCAGACACCCAAGTCACAAAGTTACTAAACATGTTATGTAATCACATGGAACCATCACACCTATGCGCATTTTGCCGTTTGCCCGTAATATTCCCCAGCAGTCGCAATATCACAATCAGTTACCAACAATCAGCTACGAATCTTTATTACTATCTGCATTTCCTGCATTGTATAAGGCTACCTTCCTGCCTTCCGAGACTAAGCATTGTCCCCATCTGCATTTCCTACATTGTATAAGGCTACCTTCTACCTTCCGAGGTTAAGCTCTACCTCCACATGCATGGCTAAAATACCGCCACCTCTACTTTGCATTGGCTGAAATATCGCCACTTTATCTCTCTTACAATCAGCTGAAATATCGCCAAAATTTATTTTAATTTTACATCGGCTGAAATATCACTATTTACATTTTTGCATCTGTTGAAACATCACCTGTTTTATTTAAACCTCTGTCGGTTGAAATATCGCCATTTACATTCCTTGCATCGGCTGAAATATCGCCATTTACATTTCTTGCATCGGCTGAAATACCGCCATTTACATTTTTGCATAGGCTGAAATATCGCCAAATCTTGCATTTCATGGGCTGAAATATCGCCAAACTGTCCAAAGGCGTCATCGTTCGGAGGTATAGGAGCTGCTAAAACTGGAGGCTTTATCAAGTAGGTTTTGATACTTTCGAAGGTATTGCTACAACCTTGGTCCCACTTGAAAGGAATGCCTTTCTTCATGAGGCGACTAAACGATTGGCACCTCCCAACCAGGTTTGATATGAATCTTCTGAGGTATGATAGCTTTCCTTGCAGACTTTTCAATTCATGGATATCACGAGGTTCAGGCATTTTCAAAATGGCATCCAGTTTGGCTTGATCAATTTGGATCCCTCAATGTCGGACAATGAAACCAAGGAACTTTCCATAAGTAACTCCAAAAGCATATTTCAATGGATTCATCCTAAGTTGGTACCTCCGGAGCAATTCAAATACCATCCTCAAGTCTTTCATGTGGTCGACCTTCTCTCTTGATTTCACCACCAAGTCATCAACATGGCATTCGACATTCTTATGGAGAAGATCGTCGAAAATATTATGCATAGCCCTTTAGTAAGTAGCACCAACGTTCTTCAAGCCAAACGGCATTACCTTGTAGCAATAAATACCCTTGGGGGTGCGGAATGCAATAAGCTCTTCATCTTTTGGTTCCATACAAATTTGGTTATAGCCCAATGAACCATCCATGAAAGACATTGCCTCGTAACTAGTAGTAGCATCGATCATCGGCTTTGGAATAGGAAGCGGGAATTCATTTTTGGGACATGCATTATTGAGGTCTCTGAAGTCAACGCATACTCAAATCTGACCATTCTGCTTCCTTACAGGGACAATACTTGCAACCCATTTCGGGTATTTAACTTCCCGAATAAATCCAGCTTCAATGAGCTTGTTAACTTCAATTTCAATCAGGGTAACCAAGTCTGGCCTAAAACGCCTTTGAGCTTGTTTAACAGGGCAAGCACCATTTTTGGCTGCAAGGTGATGGACTACTACTTTTGGGTCCAAGCCATGCATCTCTTTGTAACTCCAAGCGAAGACATCCCTGAACTCTTTGAGTAACTCAATATAAGCGCTCTCCTTATCAGCTTCAAGTAAAGCACTTAGGTAGGTGGGTCTTGGTTCTTCATCGATGCCAAGGTTGACTTCTTTTAAGGCATCAACTATCGTATTCACTCCTTCTTCAAGTTCCGATGGAGCATCTTTCGCATCTTCATCTTCTTGAGGGTCACCAATATTGAAGGATATGTGACAACACAGTGAAACATGCTCCAAATCTGCATTATCTTCCATCGAAGACGAAACACCATTCTCACCTTGTACAGTGACATGATACGAAAAACCTACACTTTCTTCATCTTTGTCACGTTCCTTAGTGTAGACCACAGTATATGGATTTACCTTCAGTACTTATTCACATTAAACCACCAGTTTTGTTTGTTGCCTGATTCTCGAAGGAACCAAACTTTGGAAATCCTTAGAGATCTCCTGAATTTTAGGTGAAACGGGTGTTCTTGTATTTCAATGATTTCTCTGGAACTTATTCCCTTTCTTTAATGGACCCAATCTCTCAAATACAAAAGTTCTCACAATTGATTTTCCAAGCCGATCAAAGACAGAAGGCTTGTTAGAAGCGGCTGATTCATCTTCTACACTGATATAATTGCTACTCGCCCTTCTTACTGAGATATACACTGGTGACGGTTGCTTGTATCCCAGACCTTCACGTGGTTGCCTCGTTGTAGCTTCTGATGTGAGCTTCCCTAACTTTGACGGCTCATTAGAATTATATCTAGCTTTTGCAAATAGCTTGTAAGCGTTAGGATCGAAACCTTCATCTATTTGCTTTGTAGGGAGTTCTACATTCTGTAAACGATTTTGGGCTACAAACCCTGCAAGCGGCTTTGAGGACAACTTTACTGCCTCAATTCGTTTTACCGGAAGAATTAACTCCCCTAGCGTCTTGGTTTGGAGATTATGTGATTCGCCTTCGTCTTTCTTCCTTTTAGGGACATATTGGAGCGCGAGACTTACTTTCTTTCCATAAGACGCAATACCCCATTTATGAGATTTATTCATGTTGGTGGGTACCTCCTCAGTAACACTTTTGGCTTTGCCAATAGTCACATCAGCTATTTTAGTTATGGGTTCGTCATTCTTGCTTTTTGTACCATCATCAACTTTAAGCTCCTTCACAATGCGGTTCTTCAAGTAGAACTTTGCATCAGCGAAGTGTGACTCGGCCTCGGTGAATAGCTCATCATCAGCAACTACCGTCTTCTCGACTTCACCCTCGTAGTATTTTAAACATTGATGGTAGGTAGATGGAACAACTTTATTCTCATGTATCTAAGGCCTCCCAAGCAAAACATTGTATGAAGTCTTCGCGTCGATCACATGCAGCCATGCACTTGATTGCATATCTTCAATTGTGATTCCCAGCCTGATCGTGCCTATGGCTCTTTGCCCCCATTGGTTGAATCCTTGGATCATCGCACGACTTTCTGAGAGTTCGTTCATGGGAATACCAAGTTCTTTCACAGTGTGGATTGACAAAATGTTCACTAAGGATCCTCCATCATCCAAAATCTGATTTACCCTTTCATCGCGCATATAGCCAACCAGGTACAGTG
Source organism: Nicotiana glauca (assembly GCA_026770625.1). Classification (NCBI taxonomy): domain Eukaryota; kingdom Viridiplantae; phylum Streptophyta; class Magnoliopsida; order Solanales; family Solanaceae; genus Nicotiana; species Nicotiana glauca. The sequence goes on from MU709636.1 coordinate 131,961, forward strand.
GGCGGTTATGAGGAGTGTCACCTAGCAAAAGATAGTCATTTGTGAACATGATCTTTTCCTCACAAGCATTAACTTCCTAAGGAGTGTACTCAAAGGGCTTTTCCAAAGATGGTGCCAATGGTAGGTCATTACTCGTTTCTTCCACTTTGTCAGCATGGCAACAATAGGCATCAATGCCCTCATGGGAAATATTTGTGCGGAAGCAACTTGGTAAGAACTCCTCCAAGGTCACTAGATGGCGTGGCTTTTGAGGGTGGTGCAACTCCACTTTTGCTTTCTTCAAATGCCTAACTGGATTATTTTTCATTGTTTTTTTTACCATCATCTTCCTTGTTGGTTGTTCTACTGATTCTTTTCGTGGGCTCCTTTTGTAGCGCCTACGACGAGTCACCAACGTCCAACCCTCATCATTATTAGGTTGGTCGCCTTCAGCTTTGTTATTCTCCAGTAATTCATCATATTTGATTCCTTTTAAACTGCATAACTCCTCTAGATTGAATGAGCCAAAGGTGATAGAGACTTGGTCCGCGCTTGCTTTCTCATCTTCAAGCACGATCTTCTTTTCGCGAGCCAGGTCCATGACTTTATCCTTGAAGACAAAGCACTTATCTAGAGGGTGGCTTACCAGTCAGTGATATTTGCAGTAATTTGGGTCATTTGTTTTCCCAGTTTCATTTGGTCGCTTCATCTCCGGAAGCTCAAAGAGATTTAACTCGAGGAGTTCTTTGAAAATGGTTGGCACATCAGAATCCAAGAATGGGTACTCTTTCTCTTGCATCTCTTTTAGAGTCAGCTTCCCACTTGGCTTATCTTGAAACGAAGTGGATTTCAAACTCTGCTTATTGCTCTCATTCGTCGTGAACTTCACAAGTGATTTATTAACATTCATAGTCTTTTTGCTTTCAGACTTGGGTACGAACTTGCCCCACTTCCTGAATTCTTGCTTGTCATTCGCTTTGCGAGGTTCATAGATGGGCAGCCTTTCATTTTCAGCGGAGGCCATGCTCAATTCCATGTCATGGGCACGAGTTGAAAGTTCTTCAAATGTGTCAGGCTTGATACCTTGCAAGATGTAGCGCAATCCCCAATGCATGCCTTGGATGCACATCTATATTCCTGAAGCTTCACTAAGCCTGTCTTTACTGTTGAGGCTTGCATTCCTCCAACGATTCATAAATTCGATAATTGGTTCCCCCTTTCGTTGACGGGTATTTGTAAGCTCGATCATACTCACCGTGCGTCTTATGCTATAAAAGCAATTAAGGAATTCTTGCTCTAGTTGATCCCAGCTATCGATAGATCCAGCCTCGAGATCCATGTACCAGTCAAAATCATTTCCTTTTAGCGAGCGGACAAACTGCTTGATGAGGTAATCTCCATAAGTCCCAACATTGTTGCACATCTCCACGAAGTGCGCAACATATTTCTTCGGGTTACCTTTACCATCAAACTGTTGAAACTTTGGAGGTTGATAGCCAGCAGGCATATTCAACATATCGACCCTTGCAGTGTACAACTTTGCATATGTAAGAGAGGATTTGGCAGCAACTTCATATTTGTTCTTAATGGTTCCTTCGATGAACTTCTTTAGTTGATCGATTGGAATCATCCCTTCATATGAGACATGGATAGCCTTAGTGGATGATGCTTGTCTTGGGGGAGAGTCACTCTCTAGAACTTCTGGGAGCTTGTCGGGTGCATGGGTGGATTCTTCTTCCATCAAGATTCCCACCTTGTCCATTAGCTTGTCAATTCTAGCCTATTGATTTTGCATGCATTTGGTCAAGCCAGCGATTGCTTCCGTCAAGTTTGCCAACTGCTCCTCCATAGATGAAGTGTTTGTCACCATGGCTTGCATGATTGTGGTGGACGACGGAGAGTAGCATAGATTTTCACACAGATTTATCCTTGATTGGCTCATGCTATGTGGTGTAATAGGGGTGGATCCGTCACTTGAAGCATCATCATCTTCCTTCACAGCATAGTGCTTGGATCCGGAGAGGTCAAGCAGAGCAAGAGTTTTCTTGATTTTTTCAGCAACATCGCTTCCTCCTTCATATGCGTTTGTGGAAGATCTTGCTCCTTTTGAGGATGAAGATCCGAAAATAGGGGTTGATGCGGACGACACTTGGGGTGCTTGTTGTCCTAAAGAGCTTGCTTTGCTCCTCGTAACTGGTCCGACGCTTCCAAAGGTAACATAGATGATGCTTTCCACATCAGCATAGAACCTGGAGTTTGCCTTGGTGGATGTTGATCTGGAGTTGATTTTCTTCGAAGCCATTTCAATGTTCTTGAACTTTGGTGATTGAAAACCTGAGATGAGAGATAGAGATTGTCACACTGGGCGTGCCAAAATTTGTAGACAAAATATTTGGTTCGAGAAAATTAAAATCAAGACCGAAAATATTGCAACAATCGTAGTATTTAATTTCGAATATTTGAGTGTACAATCTCTATGATTCCTCTGATTCTACTTTTTAAGTATAAATTCAAGGGCCTTTGAGCTTGATCTTGAATTTGAATTTGATTTATCCGTCGTGAACACTTTGATTGTTGCCACGAATTTTATCACGAACAAGTAACCTTGATCTTGAACACCTTGTGTTTGATTTGACTTCGTTCTTAATCTTGAATACTTGAATTGTTCTTTGTTCTTGAGCTTGAATACTTGATTTGTTCTTCGTTCTTGAACTTGAACTTGATTGAACTTGATTGCTTGAAGCTTGAAACTTGTGGAGGAATTTGCAGTGTTTGATCCATGAGCTCTTTCTTGCTTCTTGTTATAACTTCTGGTATCTTTTCTGGGTTATGACGACCCCTATTTATAGTTGTGGAAGGGAAGAGTTATGATAAGAACAAACTCTTTCCGACCAATCAAATTGAAGGGTGACATGTCAACATTTGATTGGCCAGAACATGTCACTTGCACACGTGGCGCGATTTCATTGGCCGTTTAGTGTGACTTGGCATGCCTTGTCATTTTGACACATGACATGATCCTATGAGCTCTTCCGTTTGACTTGGCGCGCCACGTTATTTGACACGTGCCATTGAGCCTCTAGGAAGATGACATTTTGGGCCTACTGAAGTGGGCTAATCACTTTAGCCCAATTAAATGGGCTAGCCCAATGGATTAAGACTTATTTATTTAATCCATTTATATTGGACTTATATAATCAATTCAATTATATTAGCCCATATATTTATTGGACCAATATTATCTCAAATTAAAATATAATCCAAATTATTTTATGGATTTAATTTTAAGTAAAATTTATATGCCTACAGATAGAATCCATGTCTCGGTTTTGAGATTGATGATACTCCTTTATGAAAGCTTATAAATTTTTATGTGTAAACCCGGCCGGTGAATTTGTATCCGACACATGAAATAAGTTAAGTGTAAGTCTAAAGGAAGTAATCAATAAATTAAATAGTCAGTAATTTAATTTGATTGATTAATATCTGAATCTTAACATGAGGAGTTAAATAAGGTTTTATGGAAGAATTTCGAAATTGAACTAAGGAGTGCAATTACGAATTTTTAGTTGAATAATTCATAATTTATTATGATGGAAATTAATTTCATAATTTCGAAATTAATATCATAATAGGAAGCCTTGTTAATTAAATTATATGGTCCCTATTATGCCTTAATAATAGGAAATAGTGAAAATTGTTCCTTAGTGAGAGAAGGAAACGTGGAAACCGTCCCTTAGTGGGAGAAGGAAACCTAATAGGTTTTGAAAACGGTTTTGACCTAAAAAACGCAGCTATATATATATGGGATATAGGGCTGGACGTTTTTGACACGAATTCACTACGTTTTCTACTAGAATTTTGTCTACCCAAAATTCTCTATTTTCGGATATTATTTGGGTAACACAGTTAAAGACTGTGGAAATCCGCTGAGGTGTTTGCAACTGAGGAACTGAAGAACGATATAGAGTTGCTGTGTTTACGCTTCAATAGGTAATCCGAAAATCTCACATGTGCTAGTTGTTTAAATTACACGTGATTATGATGCTATGTTTGCTTCTGCTGTGAAATATGATCCATCACGATATACCGAAATTCTGTATGCGACATATAGTGATTCTTCCATCTCTACTTCTTTATTTATACAAAGAAATATAGCACCAGATTTCTTTGATATGGAAAATTCGCAGTTGGGCATGTTGAGGATCCTGTGAGCTGTGACTTGGATAATGAGTAAGACACTGTCAATTTCCTTTCTGGTTGTTGCTACCATCTCGCTATCCAACAAATTGATGTAAAATTTATATAAAATGCATTCAAGTATGTCAAGGGCTGGAGAAATTTTTTTATATGGCCGTGTTGCACGTACAACTGCATTTTCCTGTTTGATACTTGTGGAAATTCCTTCGTCACTTCCAATATAAGATACCAGCGGCCTTGACATTGTATAGCCAAAAAGATGACATCAGAATCAATAAGATGAGAAAATAACAATTAAATCAGGTTTTTACTTTCTAAAACTCCATTCATTGTGAATTTTGTAAAATTTATTACTCACTCCGTTACAAAAAGATTGGCATAGCTCGGAGTATGAGAGTCAAAGTACTTAATTTTTGCTGTGAACTTGAACATAGATTTTTCAAGTTTTTGAAAATAAAATTATATTTTCGAAACTACATAAAGAGTATTATAAGTCATAATAAATTATAATTTAAAATATTTAAGAAATATGCGGTCAAAGAATAATTAACCTTATAGACTTTCCATGTAGTAACAGTGTCAATCTTTTTAAAACAGAAGGATTATCATAAATGTTGGAGTAGGTTATTTGTACTCTTCTAGTATAACTTCAAGTAATCAGTTTCTAATATAACTTTAAGCAATCAGTTTGTTGTTTGCTTTTTCAGCTGTGTTTCTTAAAGTGTACATATTTTATACACTACTAAAAAAGGTTAAATTTGAACAGTTATGCGAACCTCTACAAATTATATCAAATTAGGGAGTTTAGTCAAACCTCCATAATAAAATCCCTACTAATAACACCCACTAACTAGATCCATCCCGGCTAAAAAGCAGATAACCCTGCCCAAACTATTTTATTTTCACAAATCTTACGCGGCTCTTTTTTCCCTCTTTTCTTTTGCAGCCAAAACCCTACTCTACAATATTCTCAACCCAACCGTTCCCCCAATTCCTCAGTTGATTAATTCTCTTAGAGTTTTCGTGTGGATGGTGGTTCCTGAAATCAATGTAAGTTGTTCGTATCGACGACATTGAGGATTTTTCTGTAAGACTATCACCGTTTCCCGGTGGTCAAAAGGTTTTGACTCAACTGTCTCTCACCACCCCCATGGTTATCCGTTGCTATTTTCAGTTTTAGTTTCTGTCATAATTTTATACTCAAAATAGTTAGAATATCGGATCTGAGATGAACTCAATTTTAGGTTCTCCACATACTTTTTGCAACGCAGCTTTCACAGAGGATGATACCTTGAAGGCTCCTGCACTAATTAGGTCTGTCTCATAATTATCTTTTTGTTTCACTGCCTTTTTATTCATGTTTTCTCTTCAGCTTTAATCTCAAATTTCATGGGAAAAATCTAAGAATGTAGATTTTTTCACTGTTCTGTTTGCTTACAACATAGATATTGAAAGCAAGGGTGTGGAAATTGTTTGCACCCCGTGGGTTTCGAACTTGATACCTTGAAAGGGAACAAACCGCAAGGCTCAAGTCAATTGCCACCAGGCCAAACCCTGAGAGTTTGGTAGTCCATGAGATATTGCGTGTTTAGTGGTTATATTTCTCTCTTTCTTGGAATCATGCTTTAGGATCCTGTCAAATAGAAGCTGGAGCATCAGCCCCTTGTATCCGCTGCTATGTTCTTAACTTTACACAGTTTGTTCCGGTATGTTTTGAGTTATTTCTACATCGTTTGATATGCAAATGTCTCAGAATATATTTCTAGTCAGTTGAGTCAGTAAAGGAAAAGTTGCTGCTTTCCTCTTTGTAAAATCTCTGCAGTTCTTTTGGCAGTCACTTGTCTTCCATTAGGAATATGTTATTCTCTTTGCAAACATTTGTCGGATTTACTGATGCAGTGTTTTTCTGACTCATTTTGCTAACTTGTTGTGATCGTAGAACCTTTTGGGTTAAGGGTTTCCTTATTGCAGGTTTAGGGTTTAATAGCTTCGGAGATGATTTTTTTCATAGATAAGCAGTAATAACAGGTAGCAAAAACGCTTATGCACAGAATATAAAAATCTACAGAGATATTCTAGTAGTAGAAGACCGAAAATCATGTTATTACGTCGGCTAAAATCTTATGAGCTAACTTGCTAACATATTCTATTTTCTTCCTTATCAAAGATCTGCTTAATAATAGAACATAGATAACTTCATTTTCTCATTTCAGTTTATTTCTTTTCTTATTTGCATTTGACCAGCACTTAATTACTTCCTCTTTCCTTATTTTAGTGACATCTTAATTTTTCCTTTGCTCAGAAACCAGGTGGTATTATAGCACTTCTTGATGAAGCTTGGTAAGTAACTTGCTGAAGTTTTTCTTGTAGCCTTATCATGTTTTTGTTAAAGTAATAAAACTTTATTAGTGAAGGGCAAAACGCACCTGTATACAGGTAGTATACCAAAAAGTAGAAAACCTTACAAACGATATGGTTTTCTATGAACAACACCCAATCTTCTATACATATAAAAATCTTGCGGGTGCACAAAAAATAACTGTAGCCTTATCATCCATTCTTACTTACAATTGTGGCACTTATTTGTGCCATTATGCTGGCGATGTAAGTTTTTTTATTCTTTTGGCATTTCTAATATCTTGTTTAGAATTATTAATTAACACACAATATGGACACTATGTGCATGTTATTTTCTCTAGGTCACGTATCAAACAGAGTTGTTTCTCGAGAAAAACAAAGATTATGTTATTGCTGAGGACCAGGCACTCCACTATATTCGATGTGTAAAGCCTAATAATCTGCTAAAGCCAGCTATCTTCGAGAATCACAATGTTCTGCAGCAGCTGCGCTGTGGGGTAAGCAAGTATTGAATTTTCTTGTTGTTAGTGCTTGTGTGAGTTGGATTTGCGCTCACTCTAATTCTAATTCTAGGGAGTGATGGAAGCAATTAGAATAAGCATGGCTGGATATCCTACAAGGAAACTATTCTATGAATTTCGAGATCGCTTTGGCATCCTTTCGCCCGAAGTTTTAGATGGAAGGTATGTTATTACCTTGTGTAATTCAAATTGTTAACAGATTCTTATTTTATATGTTTGACCAATTCATGACAGTACGGATGAGGTCGCTGCATGCAAAAGGCTCTTGGAGAAAGTTGGACTTGAAGGCTACCAGGTAATTTTTTGAAATTACTCTTTTAGGATATGAAATACTTTCAAACTTTTGCATGTACTTCTCTATCTTCAGTATTGTTTCAGAATATCACAAAAATCATTTGAATTTGCTGTAAATATGTGTTAACTTTCTGAACGTAGCCATTTACTTGTACACATGTAACCATTTATTCACTAAGATATATCAAGTGAGTTGTATCCCATTTTGTATTGTTATGCTTAATTGCCATATTTAAAAGAAAGTATAATACAAATGTTTGGAGGATCATAAGTTGATTGCTTTTACCTTTGTAGCTTGTCTCCCATCTCTTCTATGTCATTATCTCATTCTTCCTATTATTGCCTATTATAGTTGGGTAAAAGCTTTTGACAAATTATTTCATATATGATCTTCATTCTTGTCTCTTTTGTTGGTTGACTCCTTATGAATGTGCTTTGAACTTGTTTAGATTTGCAAATTTTTGACCAAGCAATTGAAAAGTAAATAGGCAAATAGATAATAATAACAAAATCATTGTTTGACCTCTTTCTGGATTTGGCTGATCTCAAATGGGCTCCTGAATTTAGTCCATTTTCCTCTTCTTGACCATTGAGTGCTAAAATGCACTTTTTGAGTTTCTCTTCTCCTAGTGTATGCTGCTTTTTTTTGCTCATGATGCTGCAAGCTTCGGTGGCAAGTCTAATATGATGTATTTATTTTCTTCACAGAGTTGTTTTTGTTCTTTTTATAAGCACACTTTAATATGGTTTGAATATCAAATCTTCGTCCTAGTTTCGTTTGTGAGACTTCTCCCACGCCTAGGCTTTGAATGCCATTCATTGGTCTTGGTTTTGCAGATTGGTAAAACGAAGGTGTTTCTAAGAGCTGGTCAAATGGCAGAGCTGGATGGTCGAAGGACAGAGGTGCTTGGGAGATCTTCCAGCATTATCCAGAGAAAAGTTCGTTCTTACATGGCTTGGAGAAGTTTTACGTCGGTCGACAATACAGATACAATCTCTGTGCCGAGGTAATTAATTAGCTGCATGCGCGGGTTCGTACTTTAGGATGCATATTAGGAATCATGTTAGTCATTTGATTATTTTGCGAAAAGTAGTTCTTTGCTCAGGAATTAGTACTTCAAATCATGTTATAATGGCTAGCCTTATTCCAGTCCTTTTCTTGGTTTCTAACTAAATAGACGTAAACCAGCTCTATCATAATGTATTTTGATTCTCAATCTTTGTCGATGCCTCATCTCTTACTCTACTGATAATGCTTTCCAGATTCTGAACATAACAAAGGAGACAAAGAGGATACTTCCAGTCTTGAATGGCAAACATGCTCTTTCCATTTTTGCCAAATAGTTCCAGTGAAATAGCTTGTAGCTTTCATTTTGTTTGCAGTAGCAGCATTCTCTTATATTGCAATTATTTGTAATGTACCCCTTTGTATGAGCAGAATTGGTGTTTTGTATAACAAATTTTGAGTACCATGCATGAGTTAGTATTAATTTAGTTTGATGAATTTCTGAAATTTGTTATTATGGGTTATTTGTAATGGAATAATGCTACAATCTGCAATTTTTTTATAAAAAAAATGAGATCATATTATGGGGGTTACAGTCCCCCAAATATTTTTTTTAAATCAGTGGGATCATATTGTATGGATTATAAACCGTCACTAGTTATCTTTGAAAACTGTCACAAATTTAAAATTCAATATGTGGGGGTTGTCGTGGGGGTTTCATACTGCTACAATATTGCTCGTGGCAATGATAACTGTGGCATTTTTAAAAACTGTCACAATTCATTTTGTGGGGGTCGGAAACCGTCACAAATTATCAAAATAACCCCCACAAATTGAGCATTTTCTTGTAGTACTGATTGAGCCGATGTAAATTTTTTAGTATAAAAGTAAATATAAATATTTTTATCAAATAATATCATATATGTGAATGAAAGAAACATCGGAGAAACGATAAAGTTATCTCCGTGTGATTTATATATCACGAGTTTGAGCCGTAAAAATAACTATTAATTCTTGCATAAGAGTAAATTGTCTACATTAAACCCATTGAGATGCGTCCTTCTCCGAACCCTGCGTGAATGCGAATTACCTTGCGCGCAGAGCTGCCCAATATAATATAAGTGAATATATATAGATGCACATGCATGTAAACACACATGTACATAATTATATGCACATGTTTGTTGGTTATCTTATTTACTTCTTAGGTATAAATAACGTTACCTTATCAATGATCTATCACTATGTACATCTTTATCAAGTAGCAACATATAAAATTACAATTAATTTTCATTTATTTCCTGTTAAGTTTATTATGTGACGAGTATACGATTTGTGACAAAAGTACAATATTAATCGATAACTAATAACTTTGTTCGATTTACCTGATTTTTTGTGCACGTGTTTGTCATGATTTTGCTGTGGTTAATTTCCTTGTATTTAATGCAAGATATTTCCATTCTAACATATTTCCATCTTGGGGTAAAAGTATATCTTGGCATGTATGTATTGATAAAATGGCATGATCAATAAATAAAATTACTAATGTTCGAAGAGACATATAGGAATAATTATTTATATTAGTCCTATACATCCAACAGATGAACCCCGACAAAGAAGTAATCACACGCGCGACTATCAATATTGATCATTCATGGAAATTTTTTTATGGAAATTTTTTATTTATTCAAAGGTTAGTTTAATAATATTATTTTTATTTTACAAAATCATGTACTCCTATTACATAACTTAACATACACATGAGGCGCACGTGCGAAGAAGCTAGTATATATATATATATATATATATATACACGTCCTCCAGCAGATCCAACATATCCTTGCAGAGGGGGAGATTATGATGGGCATCATACTTTCGTGAAAGTCTACGACGGAGAACCCACCTCCTGGCTAGAGGAAGAAACGGAGGTGCTACAGTAGGAGGTAATTGTGGTTGCGGTGGCTGAAACTGCAAGAACCGCTCCCATGCCCAAATCCAACATACAAAGTTGACGTAATGTTTACGATAAAGTCTAAGTAGGCAGAGTTGGAACTGATGAACACTTTATTTGAATATGTTATCACATGTAGAAGCGGCATAAAATCTAAGGCTGACTAGGTTTCCCGAAGTGTTCGGAACAAGACCCCTCCAAATAGAAGAAAAACAACAACCTCGTATACTGGGTGATATGCTCCTTCTCTGCATCGTCGGTGATATCAGGGTGGAGTAGCTCCAGGTGCTGTCTAATAGGGGTCAAAGTCAACCGACTAGAACCCGACGATGCAGTCTCATCCTGTGGCCTGGAACCCGTGAGTTACTGCATGATGTCCAAATAAGGATCACGCGACATATATCTCATAGCAATAGGCAGTGAAACGACCATGCCATCAGCGGGCAGCCATATAAAACCTCAACGTCCTGCAGCGTGACGGTAGCCTCGTGAATGTGCCAATTAAAAGTATGCGTCTCCGGTCACCACCGCTCAATCAAAGCCGGGATCAATGCCCAGTCAACTTGTATCCGGGCGATCTCAAAAATCCTATAGAATCCCGTGGCCTGGAGGCGATGGACTACACGCTCGTGGAGAACTCTGTCATGCAGAAAATCCCACAAGTCGTCCACTCTCCTAGCGCGGAGAGTCTGGGAAAGTAACTCTCCCTTCCATATATGGGCGGACCTATGATCGCCCTGAAGCACTAATAGCTCACAAGAGTAAGAGCCGGGATGTATAGGCACGTCCATGTCGTCAACTGTAAATTAAACAACATTAATTGTATGTTAATTATTTAATTTTACAAAGTATATATAACAATTTGGGTTCTAGCTAGGATCGATACTTGAGGCCCAGTAGCACCAAATTATCATGAATATTTATGTGTATCAAATTCAATTTTTTGATAATTTTGTTTGTGTTTGTTTTATAATTTAAATTATATAATTTTTAATTATTTAATTTTACAGAGTATATATAACAATTGGGTTCGAAGCTAAATATTTGAGACCCAGTAGCACCAAATTATCATGAATATTTTTTTGTGTCAAATTCAATTTTTTGATAATTTTGTCTGTCTATGTTTGTTTTATAATTTAAACGGAAAAGGTCCAATTTTATCCCTAAACTATGCTAAATAGCTCACTTTTGTCCCCCGCTAGTAAATTGGGCCAAAAATGTCCCTCAACTTAACACAATAGGCCATAAATATCCCTCAACTTAACAGCCCTCCACACAAGCCATTTTAATCCTACATGGCATCCACGTGGCTATGACATGACAGCCACATAAGCGGGCAACCCTCTAAAAAAGTCAGTTTTTAAAAAACGAAAATATTTATTAAAAAAATCCTATTTTTAAAAATTTGTTTTCCCGATTTTTACAAAATAATTTTTTTTTCAAAAAACTGAAAAAATCGTTTTTATCAAACAATGGAAAATATTTTTTTCAAAAAACTGAAAAATATTTTTGTTTTTTAAAAACTGAAAAAATATTTTGATAAAAACGAATTTTTTTCTTCTGTTTTTACAAAAAACCCGTTTTTTACAAGTTTGTTTTTTCAGTTTTTACAAAAAAAATATCTTTAAAAAAACAAAAAAATGAAGAAAAAAAACATTTTTCAAAAGAGAAAATAATTTGTTGAAAATATTTTTTCAATTTTTGAAAAAATTCATTTTTATCAAAATATTTTTATTTTTTAAAAACTGAAAAAAATATTTTCAACAAAATATTTTTGTTTTTTAAAAACTTAAAAAATTATTTTCAACATAATATTTTCGTTTTTGAATTTTTTTAAATTTATCTTTTCAGTTTTTTGAAAAAAAAAATTATTTTGTAAAAACCGGGAAAACAAATTTTTAAAAATAGGATTTTTTTAATAAATATTTTCGTTTTTTAAAAACTGATTTTTTAGAGGGCTGCCCGCTTATGTGGCTGCCATGTCACAGCCACGTGGATGCCATGTAGGATTAAAATGGCTTGTGTGGAGGGCTGTTAAGTTGAGGGATATTTATGGCCTATTGTGTTAAGTTGAGGGACATTTTTGGCCTACTTTATTAACGACGAGGATATTTTTGGCCCAATTTACTAACGGAGGACAAAAGTGAGCTATTTAGCATAGTTTAAGGATAAAATTGGACCTTTTCCGTAATTTAAATTCTAAATTTGTAATCATTTAATTGTACAAAGTATATATAACAATTGGGTTCCGGGCTCGATATTTGAGGCACATTAGCACCAAATTATCATCAATATTTATGTGTGTCAAATTTAATTTTTTAATAATTTTGTATGTATTTGTTTTATAATTTAAATTCTAAATTTTTAATTATTTAATTGTACAAAGTATATGTAACAATTGGGTTCCGGGCTAGATATTTGAGGTCCACTAGCACCAAATTATCATGAATATTTATGTGTGTCAAATTTAATTTTTTGACAATTTTGTGTGTGTTTGTTTTATAATTTAAATTCTAAAATTGTACAAAGTATATATTTTCATCTACCATTCTAAGAAATACTTAAACTACAAGGATTCTACGCTAAATTACTATACAGTTTACTACGCTAAACGTTTCTACATTTTGCTACGCTAATAAATAAACTAAATATAAACAATATATACATTTTAATCACATAACATTAACAAAAATAGCTACAACAATACTAGTTTCACAAATAAAACACAAAATGACATGGAAATACTAATATTTAAATACGGATATGAACATAAAACAAAACTAGTTACTGTTTTGAACATTATGTATTTTGCTGGGGATGGAGAAGAGGGTTGGTTCTATGTTTTTTAAATTAAAATTATTGTAGTCACGCACGTAATTTTCGTGACTTGCACACACTTTGTTCACATCATCTTTGTCACTGATACATGTGCATGATCAACGGTCAAATATGTTTATGAGTTATCGGATATGTGAGTTTGAGTATTCAAATGGGAATAATGTAAGTTTGAATATCGGCTTTAAAATCCGGTACAAGTTTAAGTGGCGAGAAAGCCATTTCGTCATAATTTTATCGGAAAAGGCCTAAAAATGCCACTCAACTTTCAGAAATGGTCTATCTATGTCATCCGTTAAAAAAATGCTCATTTCATGCCACTGTCGTTAAAGAAATGACCCATCCATGCCATTATTGACTAACAACTCAATTTTTATTTGTCCCATCCATGCCACTGCCGTTAGTCAATAATGGCATGGATGGACCATTTTTTTAACGGCAGTGACATGAAATGAACATTTTTTTAACGGATGACATAGATAGACCATTTCTGAAAGTTGAGTGGCATTTTTAGGCCTTTTCCGTAATTTAATTAGCTTAAGATTGAAAAATTATCTAAAAGCACTTAAAGAATAGAAGAAGATTCTACAAAATCATAGTTATAAACAAAAATATTTTAAGTTGAAGTAAGTTAGACAAATTAAGAGTTGAACCATCCACCATGCATAAGGTAACGAAAAAGAATAACAAAAAATACGAAAAAATGTAAATTTAATAATCTATTATTTTTAGTATAAACTTTACAAATTAACAACAAATGAAAACTAATTTATTTATCACTAATAATAAATACATAATTATATAAATTATATATAATTTGAGTAAATTTGGGGCCTTAATTTAGTGGCTTTAGGGTTGAGCCGCCACTGGTTGACTAGAACAACTGCTTTGAATCATGTGCGACTTCATGAAATCTGGGGACTTACTACATGAGCATTTCCATTAGCCTGAACTAATAATGCTAGCTACCCCAATCAATGGCTGTTTTTTTTTTTTTGGTTGGGGGTACATGGTCGCAAGTACATTTCAATTAGCTACAAAATAGTGAGATTTTCCCAAAGCAAAAAAACTAAAGCTAATTCCACGTAGGTGCTTTACGCCATTTTCCCAAAACAAAGAAACTAAAGCTAATTCTATGTCAATCAACAAATCCTGGAATTTCCCATACATACAAAAGAAGGTGGTTTACGCCTTGGAATAGCGTTCGCAAGCAATTGTTGGCGAATATTTACCCGTACCAATTTGAACTTGTATTCCTGGAATAAAAAAAAATTAGCAGCAAGGTATCAGTTAGGATAATAAACAGTTTGGTTTGCAAATTATCATGAAACTACATACATAGAACAAAAAATATAGAAGTAGCAATAGATGCAAAAGAAACAGAGAATAAAAAATTAAAGATCTTTACCTTTTCTTTCCATACAAAATGAATCAACTTGTAGCCGGGATCCAGCAACATGACCTCATCTTTGTTTTCAATCTGTCAAAAGACAACAGTAGTAGCTTCTACTCTTATCATTTGAAAATATAAAGGTCTTATGATATAAAAAACTATGTCATACCACAATCATGTATAACAGTCCAACTTTGAATAAGAAGATGGGTTACTATACAGTCAACTTGTCCTTGGTCTTCCTCTATTTTGCATACATGATTTATTCCTATCTCTTTATTTTGCATAAGGCACGTGAAAATGAAAAGCTATGTCATACCTTAATCATGTATAATAGAAATTAATGATACCACAAGTTTATTTACCTAATCAATCGTAGCCCCTTAAACAGAAATAAGATCACATTTTTCGTGAGTTGAGACACAACTAGACAAATGTGGTATAAACCAAAAATGTTACTTACTTCGGTGCGGAAGGAGCCATATACACTGAATACAAAATTTGAGCCGTCACTATCACGTGCAACATAGTACCTGGTGCAGAAGTGTATGTGTTGAAAGAAAAAGAAATGTTGCAGCAAGGCATTAAGTTTCACTTCCCAAGGGATAATGGGAATTGGGATGAGACCAACTAAGTTGCTCGGACTCAGGTGCGGGTATCCGATACGGGGACGGATTCGAGTATCGGATTCGGAAAAATCTAAATTTTAAGATTCAGGGGTGTGGATCCAGATATGGATACGGGTGTGGAGATTCTGCTAATAAAAAATAGAGCTATAAAAAAATTGTAAATTTTGAGAGATATTGATCACGCCCAATATATATCCTCTAAATAGGATTCTGCGGACGTTGCAAATAAAACCCAAGTATTAAGCTCAG
>MU709639.1:19783-49079 GCA_026770625.1 Nicotiana glauca
ATTTTCTACCTTTTTAAAAAAAAATCCGTATTGTACACTACTGGTCTTGTAAAGGTATTTGGACTCCTTTAGATGCTTATGACTTGTGACACCCCAGTCGGGTTGTATTGGGATGAAATTGATAGTTTTAATTACAATGAGTTATATTTTCTATTCATTTATATTTGATAGTTGTTAAAGAGATGATTTGGGGTTGTTGGCTGGCCTTGTCTTCACGAGAGGCGCCATCACGACCGGGTATGAAATTTGGGTCGTGACACCTGTCTAGCCTCGTCACTACTTCGCAGGGGTTAGGCCAGGCAATTACCAGCACATGGGGTCAGTTGTGCTGATGCTACATTCTGTGCATCTTTTTGCACAGATCACAGTACCGGAGCAGGAGCTTTTGGACAGTAGTAGGAGCATTGGGAGCTGATTTCAGTCCAGGGATTTTCGAGGTAGCCTTGCTGACGTCCGCATGGCTCGGAGTCCCTCTCATCTTTGTTTTTCGTTTGATTTCCTTTGTATCGGATCAGATAGTACTATATTTTTATTCAGACTTTGTATTTAGCGTTCTATAGAAGTTCGTGAGTTTGTGACACCAGGTCTGGGTAGAGATGAATTTGAACTTCCGCACTTGGTTTCAGTGGTTTATGTTGTTAAGAGAAGTATTAAATTGATTGGGTTGCCTAGATCCTATTAGTAGGCGCCATCACAACTCCCAATGGTCCTATAATGCTGAAGTTTAGAAAATACAAAACAAACTTTAGACCTGAAGTTCATCACAGACATAACAAAGCTTCAGCTAAAAATATGCTAAAATTCAGTAAATATCAAAACTTCAGCTACTAGAATGCTTAAGTTCAGCAATTACAAACAAAAATTGCAGCCAACACTATATTTACACGAAAAACTTCAGCTAAAACATGCTGAAGTTCAGCAAATAGAGAACAAAACTTCAACTAGTACGACTGTAGGACAAAAATTTCAGATTATTTTAGTGTTGAAGTTTTTACAAATGAACTAAATAACTTCAGTATCTTCTGTTGAAGTTTTTGAAAAAGCTTTATGACAAAACTAATAAATCCAGGACAAAACTTCAGCTTATTTAGTGCTGAAGTTTTTACAAATGAACTAAATAACTTCAGCATCTTCTGCTGAAGTTTTTGAAAAAGCTTTACGACAAAACTATTGAATCTAGGAAAAAACTTCAGCTAAAACATGCTAAGTTCAGCAAATAGAGAACAAAACTTCAGCTAGTAGAATGCTTAAGTTCAGCAATTACAAACAACTTTAGGCCCGTCTACTAGACTGCTGAAGTTTGCGTGATTGTCTTTGCTACTTCAAGCCTGTATGCCTGAAGTTTACGCGAAAAGTGGGTACGTTTGTAATTTTTTTTTGCAATGCGGGTATAAGTTAAAATGTGACCCAAAAAGCGGGTATAGATCAAATACCCCTAAATTTTGTCTTGCCTGCTATCTCTTATGAATATATTTTGTCTTCTACTATTTCTTCCTTATTTTTTAAAGTTTGCATTTTAATCAATTTCTTAATAATATAACCAATTTTGTTTATATTATGATTTCTTTTGTCGTCAATGGTCTTTTTTTGAAAAATATTTTATGTAATCTAAAATTTATGTAAACTTGAAAAATAATTATACCTATATGATGAATTTGGAAAGGAATAAAATTGGATTATTTTGTTAGTTAGTTAATTCAAATTTGAGAAAACAAAAGTTAATTCAAGTACTTGATTGTCCTTTTTAATTATTAAAATTAATTCATTTTTTGAGGATTAAAATTATTAATATTAGTTTATAACATATATTAAATATTTGCATTATATCTATATATTATCCAAAAATGAAAATAATCAAATGATAAAACTTGAACTTCTTGCACTTTTTGTTTGTTGTAGTGTTAGTAAATGACTTTTGTTAATCACTTTTTCTCTCTTTCTCTTGCTATATTAAATATTTTTGTAATTATTTTTTCTGGGTATGTTTTAAAATCTATATTAATATTTATATCCAAGCAAAATATTGATTGAAGAATAAAATTAATAGTAGGTGGACCAATCTCACGTAGATTACTCATAGCATTTATAGGTTAATTACTGATTTTGGATAAAGGAGAAAGCAAAATGCTTCCTATTTTTTTTATTTTATTTACATCATACCTAAAATTTAGCAAAATTATACAATTACTATTGAGCTAAAAATCGTTTAACTGTATAAAATTCATATGCATAAAGATTTGCTGTTATTTAGTTATACTTTAATTGTAAAATTTTAATAATTTTAAAGTCCTAAATATAAGGACTTTTTGATGACCCGGCCGGTCGTCTCATAAGTTACCGCCCTGTTTTCCCATTTCGGCTTCTATTTGCCTTAGTTATTGGTTTTATATGTGATCGGGTTGGTTGGCTCGGGTTCGGAAAGGTTTTGAGAAGGTTTGAGACACTTAGTCTCTTTTAAGAAGGCTTAAGTTGGAAAAGTCAACCGGACGTTGACTTATGTGTTAGAGGTCTCGGATGTGAGTTCTGATGGTTCGGATAGCTTGGGGAGATGATTTGGGATTTAGGAGTGATCGGAGTGTATTTTGGAGGTGCGGAGTAGATTTAGGCTTGAATTGGCGAAAGTGAGTTTTTGGCGTTTTCCGGTTGATAGGTGAGATTTTGATATAGGGGTCGGAATGAAATTCTGGAAGTTGCAGTAGCTTCGTTATATCATTTGGGAGATGCGTGCAAATTTTTAGGTCATTTGGACGTGGTTTGGTTGGGTTTTTTTATCAAAAGAGGAATGCGGAAGAATTTAGAACCTTAGGCTTGAATTCAATAAGTTTTGGTAGTTTTGATGTTGTTTTAGGTATATTGAAGTTTGTTACAAGTTTGAATAAGTTTACGGAATATGTTGGTACTTTTGGTTGAGGTCCCGGGGGCCTTGGGATAATTTCGGATGGTTGACGGGGAGTTTGAAGAATTAGAGCAGCTGTTGTATTTTGCTTGTTGTATTTTGCTGCTTCTAGTATTTCCGCACCTGCGGATAGGGGACCGCAGGGGCGGTGCCGTATATGCGAAGGAAAGGCCGCAGAAGCGGCCTGAGGAACGTTGGTTAGGAAACCGCAGAACCGGCTAGGAGGACCGCATCTGCAATGTCGCAGATGCGGATATGGAACCGCAGATGCGGAAGTTCGAATTTTAAGTGAGGGAAAATGCGGTGGTCGTGACCGCAGAAGCGGTACCGCAGATGAGCTGAAGTGACCGCAGATGCAGAAATGTCTTATCAGATTATATTAATTCCTCCTTCGCGATTTTCAGAGGGTTTCTCACTTTTAACACAAAATTTTGAAGATTTGGGCGATTTTGAAGAGAGGAAATCATTGTTCTTCGTTGAGGTAAGAATTTTGGACCCTAAAACTTGATTATTTGTGATTAAGGAACAAAATATCAGTTTTAAATTCGTGAAAATTAGTAGAAAAAGATGGAGTTAGGGCTTGATATTAAGAGACCTTCTAGGGATGATTTGAGGGGTCTAACAAACTCCGATTTTCGACTTTATATGTACGGACTCGTGAGATAATGAAGAACATTTTGGTATAAAGTTTGTCTAGTTCTGAGATGCAGGCCTAGGAGACGGGTTTTGTGCTTAAAATCGATATTTTTCAATTGGAATTCATTTGTTTAGCATAATTTGATGATAAATATCTGAACTTGGTAGGTTTGGAGAACTCGGAAGTTGATTCGAGAGGCAAGCGTGTTGCAGAGTAGCTTTTCGGGCTAGTTCGAGGTGAGTAATGACTTTAAATGTTGTCCTAAGGGTATGAAATCCCGAAATTTCATAGCATACGCGTATGCTGAGGTGATTCACACGCTAGATGACGAGCGTGGGGTAGAGCACCGTTGGGGACTGTGACTTAGTCCGTCCCAAGTGACTATTTTACTCTCTAGTTGACAGTTAATTGTTTAATATTATTATATTTTGGGCTAAATTCCATATGTGGGCTTCGTGCTAGCTGTTTGCACCCTTAGGGGATTTTTAAATGATATTTTCCTCACTGTTTGATTTCGTACTGGTGCTCATTCATACTATATTTTATATTTTTTTAAAAAACTCAGGTATGTTATTCTATTTTAAACACATTAAATGATATTTTCAAAAGTATTTGAGCTGAGCTTCATATTTTACTGTGGCCCGAGAGGCTTATGAGATTCTGACTGAGTAAGGCTGAGGGCCTGTATTGTGAGGATATTTTGGGTTAGGCTGCACGCCGCAATAGTGATACACTGATTATGATAATGAGGCCGAGGGCCTGAGATTGTACGCCACGAGGTGGCTTGATGTTAATATGAGGCCGAGAGCCTGTTTATGATGCCACGAGATGGCTTGATTATGCGCTTGGGCCGTAAGGAGACCCTCCCGGAGTCTATACACCCCGGTGAGCGCGGGTACCCATTGTAATTTGAGATATAGCCCGAGGGGCTGGTATTGTTTCTGTGATATTATCCGAGGGGCTGATTCTGATGTTATTGTACCCGTGGGGCAGCTTTTATGTGTTTACTATTTCTAGTTGTTTGCATATATATTGTTTAACTGCTTAAGAGAAGCTTGTGAGATTTCACTGTCTAATTATATTTACTCATTTGTTATGCCTCTTGTAGCTTAATGTTGTGCCTTACGTGGTTTTATATTACTCAGTCTTCATTTATTTTTATTATTCACTGAGTTGGAGTACTCACTTTACTCCATGCACCTTGTGTGCAGATTCGGGAGCTACAGGTCCTGCTCCTGAGGGTTGATAGTTCCAGCAAGTCTTCGGATATTTACTAGGTAGCTGCTTGGCGATTCGTAGCCCAGTGCATTCTCCCTCTATCTTAGCTCTTTTTATTCAGTTATATAGTATTAGATTGTTAGTATTGTTTTAGATGCTCATGACTGGTGACATCCCGATGTCGGGCTGTGTTGGTATTATTTCCGCAACTTACACTGTTATTTTGGGCTTTTATTTCTATTAAAAACTTGGGTTTTATTATTTTAGCTGCTTAAAGTGAATTGGAAGTGTGTCGACTAACCCTTTTTTCACGAGAGGCGCCATCATGATCGGGTTTGGATTTAGGGTCGTGACAGACTTTTTACTTAATTCAGATACAGAAAGATTTAATAAATAATAAATCTGATTTAAGTTTAAACTTCTAAATATTAGCTAGCAGAATAATCAAATAACTATTTTGTCTAGTGTGAAATTTATTTTAAAAGGTAAAAAAGACGGACAATATTTTATTAATGGTTTTCGTGCTTTTAATTTAGTAATAAATTAAGAAATCCACCCATGTGCAAGTCACATCATACTAAAAATCTTCAACCAGAGTGCTCTTCAAAACTTCAAGGTAGAACTGTTAAAACGGGCGAGTCCTGCCCAAACTATGTCTCACGGGCCATAGAATTTGATGGAATAAGATAGGCATGTCACACTTTGAAAAGGGCCTTAAAATAGCTAGTCCAGACCAGCCCTAAGCGGGCCTTGGGCTAGGACAAGCTAGTCCTTCATCATTTTCAATTTTTTTTTTTTTAAGATTCTTATTTCAATCAAAATTCAAACCTTAAATTCTACAAATTAATATTTTTAACATATGATGATGTGAAAGTAAGTAAAAATTAAAACAAAAGCATAAATTTTTACAAGAGGGTATGTTAATATTGCGTAACACTTTAGATAAAGTTGTCTTTTTTCTTTTTTTTTTTTTTTGCAAACATAAGGGTTTAGCTATTAATATAACTTTGAAGCTATCAGCAAAATTCAAAAAAATTACCAATCAATAATCTAAATAAAGAAAATGACACTGCACAAAATAAATCTTCACACAAATCATGGATAGACGAAAATCAAAATATTCGTACATAATAGTCACATACATATAAAATATAATTAATAGGGAAAAAATAAAGTGAAGATTCCTCAACAAACCAACATGAACTGAATTCTTCTATTTTGTTGAAATAAATGTCGTTGCGTGAACAAATGTTGAGACCATACAACAATACAATAGCTAATTCTAACTACAAGATAAAAAATATAAATTCAAGCAAATTCATTTCAAGAAATCATATCCCCAGCAAGTCAACTCAAAAGATTCGCTGATTAAGTGTTATCTCTCGGTAAACTTGTCTCTTTGGCTTCCTTTTTTTTTTTTTTTTTTACTTTTAAAGATTTAAATTCAACTTATCTCTCAATAAACTACTGATTCATGTGAATAACATACGGGAGAAAACATGGCCAAAAGAAATATATATACATATACATACGGAATACGGTAAGATGAGCCGACAAAGCCACATACTATCCAATTATACATGACTGTCTATAGACCTCTAATTGAGTGTACAACTGTATAAAGGACGGGACTGGGCCCCGTCATACCCATATATATATGCACAAAAGTATCGTACCAAAACCCAATAGCAGCTCCGGATCAAATGGAGCACACCAACTCTCACTGAGCAAGGATCCTAAAAAAGGGGACCATCAGCCTATCTACCTGCACTTGCGGGCATGAAACGCAACCCTCGGGCAATAGGGGCGTCGGTACAAGTAATATACCGAGTATGTAAGGCATAAAATTCAATAATAAAAGACATGAAAGAAACATGGAGTAAGGGACTCAACCTGTAAGTCTAAATAACTCTGTGAATCATGAAACATTCATAATGTCATGCATATGCGTATAAATGTCATATCATATATAGGTATATGCGTACATAATATCATCAAGCTTTTGAGGGAAACCCATCATATCATCTCTGCCTTAGTGGACGAAATCATCAACGTATGTCAGCTGATCAGGTGATGGTACGTATATAACGCCATAACCCTTCCCCTTATCCCATATACATATACTATATGTGTATATAACGTCATCTGGTCATGGGTTAATATACATGTATAACTGAATGAAATGCATAATGAATTAAATCAATAAGATCTCTTGGAGTATCATGAGACCCATGAACAGACGATATATAGTAGGACATATGGGAAATCAAGAACATAGGCAACCCTAGTATTTTTAAGAATATAATCATTTGTGAAGTTGAGTGCTTGCTCGTTTCGTTGCATCATAAGGATCATGCTAAAAGGAAAGAAGGGATAGCATTAACATATCTCAAGTCGTCAATGCAACTAAATAACAAGCTTAACAACTAGAGCTCCAACCCTATAACAAAGAAATACATGTATAACTTAGATGGCACTAGTATATCACGTATCTCAAACGATAACTTGATTCCAAGATAAAACGGGTAGTATTTCCCCTGATTTTGGTGTTCCCTCAAACCTACTATAGGTGAGATATAAACGCAATACAATCAGCAACTCAAAAATAACCTAACTACAGTTCAGGACCTTTAATACAATAAAAATCCCAAATATACCATAACACACTCAATCAATAAGTTATCAAGTAGCTTGAAACTGCAACGACGAGTGATCGGCCCTCTACCCTACCACATGTGGCATTTCTTCATGCCCTTTATCCTTCCAAACTTCATAAATCAACAGCACAAGAGGCCAACACGAGTGGACTACAAAGCAGTCCACCAAAAGTGGAATAAATCGAACTCACCACTTAAGATCACCGTCCTGTAAGTCCTAACTATTAGGAACGAATTTATCAACCTTCCTTGATATTTAAAAGCTTAATTACAGCGAGTAGGAGTTTTCTTAACTATGAAATACTTTCCAAAACTCAAACTACAAAGTGTCACACCCCTTTTCTACCCCCGAAAGAATATAGATATGTGTTATGGTAGATTTGTGGGTTAAAGAGTTTTTCCAATTAAAGTGACAAATTTGAGTAGGGATTATTTTATTTATAGAGTCGCCACTTGGAATTAATTTTTCGGTGTTCCAAGTCACCTTTTATTTGAATCCCTACTCAAAGGAAGGTTTGACTCTATTTTTATCGGTCCGCGAAAATAAAGTTCGGGTAAGGAATTCTGTTGATCGGGGAGAAGCTGCAAGGCATTCCCCGAGTCCCCTTGTTCTAGCACGATCGATTTATTGAATTAAAACTTGGCTTGAATTAATTTGGACAAAACTGTAATTTTATTTCATTTTTATGTTTTACCTATGTCTACTTTTATTATTATAATTATTATAGAAATATTTGAATAAAATTGTCCTGACCGCACCACGCAAGCGAATGTGCGACCAAGATGAATTTTATTTGATTTTTGTCATAACCGCGCTACGCAAGTGAATCCGCAGTCATGACGAGGACTATTAGTACATCATTACTTTTGGAAAAAATTACAACATTCAAAGAAATTAGTTTTGATAATTATTAAAAAGTCAACTATCGCGCTACGCAAGCGAATCTACGATTTTAACAAAAGATTAACTAAATTAAGAATTAACTAAAACTAATGAGCATGATATGAGATTGTTGAATTAGTTTATTGAATGTTAAATATCACGCTATGCAAGTGATTCTGTGAGTTAAAGTGCGCCTACTAATTGTCTAGTGCTTAAATTAATTAACTAAGAAAGCGATTAAATTATTTTAATTTGTAGAGGAGAAACTGATTTTTTATTGAAAATTAATTGTGAGACAAACATGGTGTTGAAATTTGGATCAGCCTTGTTAGCAAGTGAAAATGGGCCAGCTATGGAAATACAGTTGGTATTGGGCTGCTGCAAATTATTTACAAAAGGCCCAGCAGGTTATTAAGAAGATATGGGCCTACTGAAATTACTAAAGGGAAATGAACCATCCTTTAAAATATTTTGGACTTAATCACGCTGGCCTAGTATTTCAGCCCAAAAATTCTTTCATTTCTACTTTGCAAACCTACTACCCAATATTATTTTTGTCTATTTTGTATTTTTAACAAACTATTTCTTAAGGGCCAACTAATATTTCTACTTATCTATACCAACATGGAATTAATCAGACTACACACCCATTAGCGACATAAACACCTAGACTATTTAGTCGAAACGCAAAATTACGGCTGCTACTAAGCATAAAATCAGCAAACCAATAATGCTTTTAATGCTAAAGAGAAGAAAACTCAACTATCATGGAAACATTATGTTGACTATGGCATTTGAAGCTACAAGTTATTAATACATGAACCTTGAAAGTAAATCACAAAAATCCCAATTGAACAAACATGATTAAAAATGAGGTCTTTATATATTCCTTAACCTAGTAAACAACTTTGAATGTAAAGGGAAATTGAGTGACTTAACCAAGTTCTACAATTCTAGCATATATTTAAAATATTTTTAACAAACTGAATAACATCCATTTCATGTAAAGTATAGTAACAAATTCAAAGAGCCATGAGAGATCCATATCTTCAATCATTCGATATCGAGAATCCGCATTACAATAGATTTAAAAGTTACCTGAATGGCAGAAAATCAAACTACAACAAAGATGTAACTCCGGAGAAACAAACTAGAGAATAACAACAAACTAGGAA
The DNA here is from genome assembly GCA_026770625.1 of Nicotiana glauca. Classification (NCBI taxonomy): domain Eukaryota; kingdom Viridiplantae; phylum Streptophyta; class Magnoliopsida; order Solanales; family Solanaceae; genus Nicotiana; species Nicotiana glauca. Next base: position 29,250 of record MU709639.1, read on the forward strand.
ACTTCCAGCAGTGAAAACAACAACCGAACAACAATTTTTTAAACCCAAATGACCCAGAAACTCAAAATAAAAGCTCACCGACTTAGAAAAGGAAGAAAGAATTCACAAACTTTCAGTATTTTAGCTCACTTTTCGATATTTAGCTGCTGATTTTTTCTCTCAAGTTGTGCCTTTTAGAGGGTGAAAAAGATTGTAAAAATATGTAAGATAGTGCGTGATCAATTCCCTCCCTAAAGTAAAAGAAAGACCCTCTCCTTATAGGAGAGGAGGGACATGATTTCATTATGAAAATCTTTCCTTTGGACATAATCTTTATCAAAAATCTGTCCAAACTATTCAAAGGATAGATTTTTCGTTAAAAATCTATCCAAGACACAGCTTTTTACCAAACAATGATAGACATTAGTACTCAAAAAGTCTTTGAACAGTATAAAGTGACCATTTATGTACAATATACTCAAGTATTCATCTTTTTTTCAACACATGATGGAAATTCAGCTTATATATTCAAACTCAAACCAACTACGAAATAGCAAAACAGAAACAAGACTTAAAATATAATCGAACTAAATATTCAAACAAACTCAACTAAAGCCAATCAATTTATAGGAACTAATTAGTAAACGATTGTAATCAAGAAAAACTACCTAAAATGCAACTTAAACGAACGCTGATAAGCTATCAAACAATGATTAATAAAAATCCTAAACAAACGACTAAGTACCTGATTCGAAAATATTAAGCAACGGCCAATATTAAAGAATGGTATGAAAGTAAACACGAACTAATGATCACGGATTAACAATCAGTTGAAAACAGAAAATTAAACTAAAATCTAAACTTAAATGTGAAAAAACTAAATTTACGAAAAAAAGGGAAAAATATTAGGGTGTGAGCTTATACCAAACTTCGGGACAGTCAATGTCGAATCAAGCAATGAGACGACGTCGAGGATGCCAAGTGGTGGTTGTCCGACCCCGAAGCCCATGTTTCTTTTTGGCAGACGCTAAACTAATAGATTCCTGCGTCTTGCCAAAAGGAAACAAGTGCCTTTGGTCGAAAAAGAAATAGAAAATGATAGAGAAGCAGCAATGGCGGACAGTGGGGGTCGCCGGAATTTCGAGTTAAGATCAATGCCAAATGACGGCCCTAGTCGAGCTATATACTTCTATGTATGCGTTGGGTGAAGGGGTGGTTCAATATTCACGGATTTCACAAAAAGTGCGGCTAGGGCTTTCCTAGATCTAAAATTCGTGGATTTTGAGGGGGTTTTGAAGTATTTTGTTTGAAGATATGAAAAGAGGAGGTTAAGAGGAACAAAGGGTGAAATTTTGGGGTGGTTTAGGGTGCTCTACCACCAGTGGTGAATTCCAGCAGGCGACGGTGGGGGGGGGGGGGGGGGGGGGGTTGGGTTAGAGAGGGTGAGAAGAGAAAGGAATTTTAGGTTTGGTAAATAGCCAAAAATCTAATTTTTGGGGCCTTATATACCTATGAGGACATTAAATAAAGTCCATTGGATCAGAGTGAGATCAAGAGTTGTGATTTAGTCTTGGTCACTTAACGAAACAACGTAGTTTTGAGGCAAAACTATGTCATTTTGGACCCTTTCAGTGGCAACCCTTGGTCTTGCATTCTTGGCCACTTTATCTTTCAAATTTGGCCCAATTTCTTCCTTAATCCTACTTATTAAACTAAATTTTACATAAATAAAAAATTTAATTAAATAACTTATTCAAATGATCAATTAACTAGATTAATTGACCTATTAAACGGCTAGTTAATTTCTAAATGCACAAAGGAAGAAAGAACTATATTTATTTTTGGTATTTTATGATAGGAAATATGCAATTAATGACACAAAATTGATAAAAATAATAAAAATAATAAAACACTAATGAATGTAGGAGATGTTAAAATACTGCAAAAATTAGGTGTTCACAACTGCCCCTCTTTGCTCGAGAACATAAAGAGTTTTTGTGCAAAGTAAAGTGAATGCCATAGCTAATTTTTGCTGACATATCTCTCCAATGGAGGCATTTTTTTTAAAGGTGACCGAACCTTGCTTCCGAGGTAACCTACATATCCTTGGCTATAAAGGAATTAGGTCAGTGTAGTTCTGAAAAATTTGGTAGCTAGGATTACCAGGAACTAGAGTTAAGACTGTTGTTGTTGTTGTTGTTGTTGTTGTTGTTGTTGTTACTGTTACTTGCTGCTTACATCAAAAGCTACAAACTAAGAGTTTCAAAATTCCTATCTATATACCTTCTGGAGTCAAATCTTGATTCTTGACATGGTCTCTTGTGTTGACCTTAGATTGGATCTTGATGCTCTTTGAGGAAAAGATTATGACTCAATTTCAGTTGTTTGCTTTCCTGATCTTAAATTGAGAAGATGAATCTTGAGAAGCTGTGTTGCTGCCACATTATCAAAGTTAAATCCAACTATCCCGTGATCGGGAGACTTCTTCCTTCTAATGATAACTGAAACCACAAGCTTTGATTGTCACACATGTGCATGCCGGGGCCTGCAAAGCCATCAAAGACAAACAAAATAAACAAAATTTTCTACCTTAATTTGGCACTGAGAAAATTTTGTGAGTTATTGGGTAAAGCTGCAGATCAGCTTATTTTATTTCAAAGATGCAAAAATTATACTTAAGACTCTGAATCAAATGTGCTTCTCTTAGGAGTACAGCTGATAAAGCTTAGACTAAGAGGTGCATCTCCCATGGGTAGAACTAGAATGACTGTGAGATTAAAGGACTCGAAACTAGAAATTGTGTGTCTCCTAGGATTAATGATTCATATTAGGAAGTGCATCTCCTATTAGAGCTAATGGGGTTGACTTAGGATGTGCGTCTCCTACAAGTGAGGTTGAAGGACTCATACTAGGAAGTGCGTCTCCTAGGAATAAATGTTCAGAATTAGGAAGTGCGTCTCCTACAATGTGAGGTTGATGAACTTGGACTAGGAAGTGCGTCTCCTACGATTGATGATTCAGATTAGGAAGTGTGTCTCCTATAATGTGAGGTTGATGGACTTTGACTAGGAAGTACGTCTCCTAGGATTGGAGGTTCAGATTAAGAAGTGTGTCTCCTAATAGAATGACTCAAACTAGGAAGTGTGTTTCCTACAAGTGAGGTTGAAGGGCTTGGACTAGGAAGTGCGTCTCCTAGGATTGATGGTTTAGATTAGGAAGTGCATCTCCTAATGGAATGGCTCAAAACTAGGAATTGTGTCTCCTACAAATGAGGTTGAAAGTTTTAGACCAGGAAGTATGTTTCCTGCAAGTGAGGTTGAAAGACTTGGAGGGAATGTAACCAGGAGTTGGTGCCCTGTATCACCGAGAAAGAATATAACCAAGGGTTGGAGCCTTGTATCAATGAGACAGAATGTAACTAGGGGTTGGCGCCCTGTATCACTAAGAGGGAATATAATCAATGGTTGGCGCCCAAACTAGGAAATGCGTCTCCTACGAGTGAGGTTGAAAGACTTTGAGGGAATGTAACCAGGGGTTGGTACCCTGTATCACTGAGAAAGAATGTTACCAGAGGTTGGAGCCTTGTATCACTAAGAGGAAATGTAACCAGGGGTTGGCGCCATGTATCACTAAGAAGGAATAACTAGGGGTTGGCGCCCTGTATCACTAAGAAAGAATAATCAGGGGTTGGCGCCCTGTATCACTAAGAAAGAATGTAACCAGGGGTTGGCGCCGTGTATCAATAAGAATGAATATAACCAGGGGTTGGCGCCCTGTATCACCAAGAGGAATATAATCAAGGGTTGGCGCCCTGTATCAGTGAGAAGAAATGTAATCAGGGGTTGGCACCTTGTATTACTGATATAGAATATAACCAAGGATTGGCACCATGTATCGCTGGTCGATGTGGTGAATCTGCACCCTGCTACCACCGGATGTCCCCTTTGTCTCCTCGTTAAAAACCTCCCCGAAAAACCCCAATTGGGAGAAAACTCAGAGTAGGGGAAAAGAGTACGACTAGGGAGACAGCTTAAAAGTGGTAATGTTTGAGGTGGGTGACATTCCAATTGTTTCGGAGTGTTTTTCCCTCCATTGTTTCAAATCGGAACGCTCCTTTATTCGCGGCTGCTATGATTTTGTACTACCCATCCCAGTTGGTTCCTAATTTTCCCTCATTCGGGTCCTTTGATGCCAATGTTTTGTCCTTGAGGACGTAGTCACCTACCTTGAACGATCTTACTTTGGCTTTCTTGTTGTAATACCTTTCAGCCTGTTGTTTTTGGGCTACCATCCTTATATGGTTGTGTCTTGTCGCTCCTCGGCTTCGTCTAGATCTTGTAACCTGCTTTCGTCGTTGCCCGCTCCACTTATATGGGAATATCTCAGGCTTGGTTCTCCGACTTCAACGGGTATGACTGCGTCGGTCCCATAGACCAGTGAATATGGTGTTTCTCCCGTACTGCACTTGGGTGTAGTACGATATGCCCACAATACTTTTGGTAGCAATTCAGGCCCTAGCCCCTTAGCTTCTTCGAGCTTTTTCTTTAGTATGTTCAAAATCGTTTTGTTGGAGGACTCGGCTTGGCCGTTAACAGCGGGGTGGTATAGAGTGGAAAGTATCCGCTTGATGTGCCATTTCTCAAAGAACTCGGTTGTTTTTCTCCGACGAACTGGGGCCCGTTGTTGCAGCTGATTTCTTTGGGAATGCCTAAACGGCATTTGATATTCTTCCATATGAAGGTGATGACTTCTTGTTCACGTATTTGTGCGTACGCACCTGCTTCCACCCACTTAGAAAAATAGTTAGTTAAAACTAACAAGAAGCGTACCTTTCCTCATCCTGCTGGCAGGGGACCGACTATGTCCATTCCCCATTTTATGAATGGCCATGGTGAGGTAACTGAATGGAGGAGTTCGCCTGGCTGATGTATCATGGGGGCATACTTTTGGCATTGTTCGCATTTTCGGACATAATCCGCCGCTTCTTTTTTCATAGTGGGCCAGTAGTAGTCGACACAGATGAGGCACCGGACGAGAGCGCGGTTCCCTATATGGGCATCGCAATGTCCTTCATGAACTTGTTCTAATACACGCCTCGTTTGATGTGGCCCGAGGCATTTGGCGAGGGGGCCACCGAATGTTCTTTTGTACAGATCTTGATTTACCAGGCTGTACTGGGCAGCTAGCGCTCGGAGTTTCTTGGCTTCTTTTTTGTTGCATGGGAGCATTTCGTCCTGTAGGTAGGACACAAACTGGTTGCGCCAGTCCCAAGTTAAATTTAAGGAAAATACCTCGGCGTGGTCGATGGTTGAATGAAGGAGGGTGACCACGTTTTCTTTATTGATATTTTTAGTGGCTGCGGACAATTTGGCTAGGCTGTCTGCTTCGATGTTTTGTGCTCTGGGGATTTTTTCGAAGAGACTTTCGTCGAACTCAGGCATCAGCTAATGAATTTCTGACTGATATTTTTGCAGTCTTTGTTCCTTGGTTTGGTAAGTCCCGGTGACTTAATTCACGACGAGTTGAGAGTCGCAATGGAGGATGAGTCGACGGGCTCCGTATTTGATGGCTAATTTCATTCCTGCAATCACAGCCTCATACTCGGCTTCATTGTTAGTCATCCCCGGGCATCGTATGGACTAGCGAATCACTTTGACTGTGGGGAATTCGAGGATGAGTCCCAATCCCGAGCCTAAGGCATTCGCAATACCATCGGTGTAGAGGGTCCAGAGGTCGGTGTGAGCTGAGGTGCGGAGGGCCTCTTGCTCCACCTCTGGCAATATCCCTATGCTAAAGTCGGCGACAAAGTCGACGAGCACTTGTGACTTGATGGTGGTCCTTGGGTGGTAGGTTATGTCGTGCTCGCTGAGCTCTATGGCCTATTTTGCGAGCCTGCCCGAAAGCTCGGGTTTATGTAAGATACCCCTTAGGGAGAAGGTTGTTATCACCTTTATAGGGTGGCACTGGAAATACGGTGTGAGCTTCCGTGAGGCCACGACCAGTGCCAAGGCTAGTTTCTGTAGGTGAGGGTACCTCGTTTAGGCATCTACCAAAGTTTTGCTAATATAGTATATAAGGGATTGCGTACTTTTGTTTTCTCGGACCAGGACGGCGCTAACGGCAACTTCGAATACCGCTAGATATACTAGTAGATACTTACCTGGGTTTGCTTTGACGAGCAGTGGTGGCAAGGATAGGTACGCCTTCAGTTTCTTTAATGCCTCAATGCATTCCTCATTCCATTGTAGCCCATGATCTTTTATCAGTACATTGAAAAATTCGCGGCATTTGTCCGAGGATCGGGAGATGAACCTGGACAACGCTGCTATTCGCCCGGTTAGTTTCTACACCTGCTTCTTGCTTTTTAGAATATCAGGTATCATGTCTATGGCCTTGATCTGGTCTGGGTTGACTTCGATACCACGTTGCGATACGAGGAAGCCCAGAAACTTTCCCGAGGCCACGTCGAAGGCGCATTTTTTTGGGTTCAACTTCATCCCGTACTGCCTTAGTATCTCGAAGGCCTGCTTCAGGTGATCAATATGATTCTCCTTCTTTGTCGACTTTACGAGCATGTCGTCTATGTAGACTTCTATAGTTTTCCCGATCTGTTCTTTGAACATCTTGGTGACTAGCCTCTGATACGCTGCCCCCGCATTTTTCAGCCCGAAGGGCATCACCTTGTAGCAGTATGTCCCTTGGTGGGTGATGAAGGTTGTCTTTTCTTGGTCCTCTTCTGCCATCAGGATCTGGTTGTAACCGGAATAGGCATCTAAAAATCTTAGCAGCTCGTGCCCCGCTGTTGCGTCTATTAGCTGATCGATGTGGGGCAACAGAAAAGAGTCTTTTGGGCACGCTTTGTTTAAGTCGGTGAAATCCACGCACATCCTCCACTTCACACTTTTCTTCTTTACCATGACCACGTTGGCGACCCATTTAGGGTATTTCGATTCTCTAACGGAACCATTGGTCAGTAGCTTATCCAATTCTTCACTGACTGCCTCGTTGATTGAGGTATTAAATTTTCTCCTTTTTTGTTGCACGGGCGAATAGAGTGGGTCGATGTTCAATTTGTGTAAGGCGATGTCCTTTGGGATCCCTGGCATATCTTAATGGGAGAAGGCAAATAAGTTTGCATGGTTATTTAGGAACCCGTGGTACTTACCTGGGTCGGAGAGGTTATGCCCGATGTAGGCCTTCTTTGAACTATCGGTGCTGTCCAACTGGACCGGATCAAGGTCCTCGACTATCGCCTTGCAGGCCTCTATGAAATCTGGGTCCCTGACGCCCTCTGTTGTAGGGTTAACCCTAGTCCCCTTCATGGCTGATTGATATGCTTTCGCGCTTGCTCCTTTCAGTTGTTTGGTGTGTGTGCAATCTTGGGCGATCCTGTAACACTCCTAGGTAGTGCGTGGTTCGCCACGTATGCTGAATACTCCCCATGGGGTGGGGAACTTGATTACCTCGTAGAGACTTGAGGGGATGGCTCTCATGGCATGTATCCATGGGCGCCCTATGATGACGTTGTAAGCTGTGTCCTGGTTCATGAAGTGGAACGTAGTTTCTAGGGTGACTCCTCCTGCTAAGACAGATAGCGATATTTCTCCAGAGGTTCGCTCTACTGCATTGTTGAAACCTGTTAGTGTTATGCAACGCGGTATCACCTTATCCTCGAGTCTCATTTGCGTGAGGACCCTCGGGTGGATAATACATGTGTCGCTTCCGTCATCTACCATGATTCTTTTTACGTCAGTGTAAGCAATGCGTAAAGTTATAACTAGAGCATCGTAGTGAGGAAAGGACAAACCGTTGGCATCAGTCTTATCGAAGGTGATACTGTCTTCGAAGTCATCATACCGTTCGTGGGCAATCGTGCGCTTTAATGTGTGTGTGGTGATGAATTTTACATGGTTGATTGACGAGTCATCGCCGCCACCGACGATCATTTGTATGGTGCATGCCGGAGAATGCGGCCTTGGTGGCCCTTGGGATTGATCGCGTCCTCTGGCAAAATTGGTTCTCCCTTTATCGCTGAGTAGCTCCTTCAAGTATCCCTGATTCAGCATTTTGACTACTTCCTGTCGTAGTCCTATGCAGTCTTCTGTCTTATGCCCCCTTTCCTGGTGGAACTCGCATAGGACGTTTGACTTCCTTGCGCTGGGATCTGATTTCATTTCCTGTGGCCATTGCATCTTTGTGCCCAGCTTTTCCAGTGCGTACACTATTTCTGAAGGTGAGACACAAAAGTTGTGAGTAGATAATAATGGAGGTATACCTCTTTCATTCCGGAGTGGGGCGACATGTCGTTGTAAGGCATCCATATGCCTTGGCGGATGTGGATTGAGTGCTCTAACGTAGGGTTCATGCCTTTCCCTGGTGAACCGGGGGAGTGGATCCCGTCGCCCGTCATTACGCCGCTCCCTCCTAATTTCTGACTGTACTGACGTCAACCACTAGGTCGGGCCGTTAAGGTCATCTTCGTCCGCCCTTACCTCTACGCAGTAGGCGTTGTGGATCTCCTCCCATGTAGTAGGGGGATACTTCATGAGTCGACTGAGCAGCTTTTTGGTAGCTTTTGACCCATCTCTGTTTAGCCCGTTCTGAAAAGCGGCGACTGTCATCCCTTTTGATACGTTTGGCAGGCAAGTCCCTGAGTCCTACGCCCGTTGTCCGTCTGATTGCAAAGATATCATTGACTCTCGCTTCAGCCTTCTTTGCTCCTACGTGGGCGGTGGCGAACTTATCCGCCATTTCTTCGAACGTTGATATTGCTCTGGCTGGTAGCTGAGAGTACCATGTCAACGCACCTCATGTTAAAGTTTCACCGAACTTCTTTAATAATACGGATGGCACCTGTTCTTTTGTTAGGTCGTTACATTTCACAACTGTTACATAATGGACCAGGTGATCTTCCGGGTCTGTGGTCCCGTCATATATTCTCAGGTATAGGGGCATCTTGAAGGTTTTAGGGATCGAATGAGGAGCAGCTTCTTCGTTGTACGATTGCTCGACGAACCTTCCTACGTCGCGTTTTGGCAGCCATTTAAGAGCTCCAGGTATCTTGTCTACCATTTCCTGGTGCTCCTTCATTTGATCACGAAGCGCTTTGTTCTCGTTCTCTATTTCTTCCATTCCTGAGGATGGTCGTGAGTGCATTTTCGTCCGTGTTAATTCCGGTGCGAGCGTTGCATGCTCGCATAACGTTTGGTCCATCGATGGCAGCCGCGATTTCTGTCGTTGATGAGCCTTTTGGATTTCCTTGAGGTGGTTTCTCGAGCATGACACTTAGGGTGTTTGTCAGCCATTCCTCCAGTAACTTCTTAACTACTGGGGGTGTTTCTTTCCCTGCGGACGTTGAAGCTTCTTTTTCTCGCAAGATCGTTAGATCTTCGAGCGAAGAGGGTGAAAACCCCTCCTCCGGGACGCTGCTTGGTGTTGTGTTTGCGGCGATTTCTCTACCAGCCTCGTTGAGAGGGCCTATAAGGTTGGTCGAGACATCTGCTATCATTTCAGTCTTGACTCTTTGTCTGCCATTTGTTAGCTCTACGGAGTTCGAGGTATAGAGATCTTTGTTCTTGATATCCTAGACGTGAACTATGACTTCGATTACCGAAATTCCCACAGACGGCGCCAAATTGTTTGACTCAAAAGTTGAATAATACTTTTCGAGCAAATCAATCAATATAGTTGAAGAGGTAAATCGTAATCGAGAATAATAAACTCCAGGATAATTTCAGTAATCGATATAAATAATGATGTTGAATGTTAGTAAAATCAGAAAGAGTGGAAACAATATTAGGGATATGAGAACTGAAATTCTAGAGAGAGGAGATAGCAAATGTAATGTTAGAGAGAGGCTGTATTATCATTAAAACATTCGATCCCCTTTACGGAGCTCCCTCCCCTCCCCCGGGAAAGGCTTTTAGCTAGAAAATGCTTTAAAGACATAAATTAAGTACATACTGCCTAAGAACCAACATGGTCATAAGGTCATCCCAGTTTTGCCCACAAACCGCTCTTCTTACGGAATTGATGTGCTCACGACCGATCGTGTTCGCTAAGAGACGTGGTGGGTCAAATTCGACCCCATACACTTACTGTTAATGCATGCGGTTCATATGAGTTTAAATTTGTAGTCTACAATCTACAGTTTCTTATAGTTACAAAGTCAAAATGGAAGTTTCTTTTCACTAACTACGCCTCTGTTCCCAAAGTCATTAATGTGTTTAGCAAATAAGCCAAACTGAAGTGCTGAACCTTGAAGACTTCACTAGTAATCTTTGGAGCTTCAGATACTTTGGCTAGTAAATTTTTAGAAAGCACCAAAAATAAGTCTTTTGCAAATTTGCACAAAAATGATTTTTTTCGCCAGCTTCACTCAATTTCTTTATCTAGGGTCGACTTGTTAAGCCTATCACGTTACATAATAATAATTGCCATAGTTACCTTGACACATGCTAATTTTGTTTTGTTAAACCATGTATCACGCCTTCCTAACCCATTAATCAAATAGGAAATTATGTTTCATGCGAATTTTAAGGGGGCCTCACACCTTCCCCTTAATTTAACTAAAATCCTTATCTAGGAGTTAATAATAATTAACCAATATCCTAATTCACATAAAAAATAATTCCTAGTTAATAAAACTCTGAAGATGAGACGCCGTTGCCGTCCTTGCGCTGAGTCGTTTGAACTCAAATCTCTCCTCTCATAGGATTAGCAGCACCCAACTCCCACATTGCAAAATAACGAAACACGGTATAATAACATGTGGGCTCAAAAAAGCCAAGCTTTAAACAAAACCAAAATTATAGATCCGATAAATGATAGTAATTGTGCTTGATAAACAAGCCAAAATATGCAAAAGTATGATCATAACTAACCCAAAGCAGAAATCATAAAATATAGTTTCTTGGAAATAAATAACTGATAAAACCAAAAACAGAAGAGGAACACCACAGCTTAGTCGACCTCTTCAATCTTGGGACCAGCACCGCTGCCACCGCTAGGAGCTGGGGCATCATCATCCATGTCACCGGCCATGTCACCGCCGGCACCTTGGTACATCTTGGCAATGATTGGATTGCAGATGCTCTCCAATTCCTTCATCTTGTCCTCAAATTCATCAGACTCAGCAAGCTGGTTGGCATCGAGCCACTGGATGGCCGACTCAATGGCATCTTCAATCTTCTTTTTGTCAGCTTCAGGCAGTTTAGATGCGATCTTCTCATCCTTCACGGTGTTCCTCATGTTGTATGCATAGTTCTCCAAAGCATTCTTTGCCTCAACCTTCTTCTTGTGCTCTTCATCCTCAGACTTGTATTTCTCTGCTTCCTGAACCATCTTCTCAATCTCCTCCTTCGAGAGTCTGCCCTTGTCATTGGTGATGGTGATCTTGTTCTTTTGTCCAGTGGTCTTGTCCTCAGCAGAAACATTCAAGATACCATTGGCATCAATGTCAAAGCACACTGTGATCTGAGGAACGCCCCTGGGAGCAGGAGGAATGCCAGAGAGCTCAAATTTACCAAGCAAGTTGTTGTCCCTGGTCCTTGTTCTCTCACCTTCATAGACCTGGATCAACACACCAGGCTGGTTGTCCGAGTAGGTTGAGAAGACTTGTTCTTTCTTGGTTGGGATAGTGGTGTTTCTGGGGATCAACACAGTCATGACACCACCAGCAGTTTCCAGACCCAGGGAAAGAGGGGTAACATCCAACAGCAACAAGTCTTGCACCTTCTCATTACCTTCACCACTCAAAATAGCAGCTTGTACCGCAGCACCATAAGCAACAGCCTCATCGGGGTTGATGCTCTTGCAGAGCTCCTTTCCGTTGAAAAAGTCTTGCAGGAGTTGTTGAACCTTGGGAATTCTAGTAGAGCCACCGACAAGTACAACATCATGGATAGTGCTCTTGTCCATCTTAGCATCTCTCAAACACTTCTCAACTGGTTCCATACACTTCCTGAACAGATCCATGTTAAGCTCTTCAAATCTAGCACGGGTAATGGTGGAGTAGAAATCAATACCCTCGTAGAGAGAATCAATCTCAATGGTGGTCTGAGCAGTGGATGAAAGGGTCCTCTTCGCCCTCTCACAAGCAGTTCTCAACCTTCTAAGTGCCCTAGGATTACCACTGATATCCTTCTTGTTCTTCCTCTTGAATTCCTGAACAAAATGGTTGACCATTCTGTTGTCAAAGTCCTCACCTCCAAGGTGAGTGTCTCCAGCAGTAGCCTTAACCTCAAAGATACCTTCCTCAATGGTGAGGAGAGATACATCAAAGGTACCACCACCAAGATCAAAGATCAACACATTCTTCTCACCAACACTGGTTGCCTTCTTATCCAGACCATAAGCAATGGCAGCTGCTGTAGGCTCGTTGATAATACGCAACACATTAAGACCAGCAATAACACCAGCATCCTTGGTGGCCTGACGCTGAGAGTCATTAAAGTAGGCAGGTACAGTGACCACAGCATTCTTAACAGTAGAACCAAGGAAAGCTTCAGCAATCTCCCTCATCTTTATGAGCACCATAGAAGAGATTTCTTCAGCTGCAAACTGCTTCTCTTCACCCTTGTAGTTGACAACAATCATTGGCTTATCACCAGGTCCAGGAATGACCTTAAATGGCCAATGCTTAATGTCACTCTGTACCGAGGCATCAGCAAATCTCCTACCAATCAGCCTTTTTGCATCTGCATTGTACATAATATATAGTAAACACAGAGCATATGAATAGAGATCTAGACTCAAAAATAGAGATCAAGAATCAACCACAGGTTTGCTACACCACAGCATAGATACATAATATAAACTTTTAACACACCAGAAAAATACAAGCAAAACTACACCAGACCTCCTCTCAAGTCAGTTCTTAACAACCTCAACTATAACAAGAATCAACCAGCTGAATATACAAGGACGTCACTTAGAGTTTAGCATGTCAATAACATCATATAGTTGAAACATTTCTTAGGTCACTTCCTTAATCCAGTATTTTTTAATAAGAAACGTTAGCAAGTCCAAATAAACTCAAATATTGGACCAATCAACTCTACATAAGCACAAGCAAAAATTAGAAAGCTACTTAGCATCTTTCTAAACAACCTATAAGTCTAACTACAGATCTACTCTAGATAAACTTATAAGGACAAGATGTTGTCTTTATCTTGAGTAAAACATGAATTAGATCTACCACTAGACTAATCAAAGTAACAAGACTTCCATAAACATCCCCAATTAACAAAACAGATACAAGGCATGACACATACAACATTCAGAATGTGGACACCATCACTTACTAGTAATTACAATACGCTACATGAAACTTGTAAATTAATACTCTTCATCTACATACGCAAAACCCAGCTTTCTGTTAAAAATGACTTGAACTGTTTGTTTATGTCCAAAAGCTAATAAATGCACAAAGTATACATAAAGATTACAATTTCAAAAGTATGCGCATGAAAAGCTATCTAAACTGACAATCAATAAGCAGAAATCGCCAAACAAATCAGAAAGAACATAGCAGAATACAAAATTAAATACGAATTCAGCATGGCAAATCACGTATAATTAAAAAGAAATAGATCTAGATGATTTAGATCCAAAATCTAGTTATTAAGCTAATACTTTTCGGTCAGCCTCTGAACACATAAATTTAAATTTACACTAGACCTAGTACGATTAAGCACGACAAGGTAGTTAAATTGACTCTAATAAGCGAAAAAGTCAAACAAATACAAACGAATATAGCAGCAACGTAAAGTACAGATCAAAACTTATTGTAAAGAGTAGATCGAGATCTTACCGAAGACAGTGTTGATAGGGTTCATAGCGACCTGATTCTTAGCGGCATCACCAATGAGACGCTCAGTATCAGTGAATCCAACGTAAGACGGCGTCGTTCTGTTTCCCTGATCGTTGGCGATGATCTCAACACGATCGTGCTGCCAAACTCCGACGCAGGAGTAAGTGGTTCCGAGATCGATACCGATCGCCGGTCCTTCACCTTTTCCTGCCATATCTACTGCTACTCTCTGTTTCTCTCCTTCGTTTAGTGTCGGCAAGTTTTGGGAGAAAAAGGAGAGGCTGCAAATAGGTTTGAAGAACTAGGGTTTGTAAGGAGGACTAATGCGAAGAAAACAGGATGACTTTATAGAAAGAGTTCGGTTCTAGAATGTTCGGAAACCCTAGGGTGGAAGTGAGTTGATGACCGTTGGAGTTATGCGATGATATACTTTGACGGTCTGTGATTCGTTCCTTTTTCTTCGTGGAAATGGCCTCCCCCGCCAGCCAGATTTGACTAGTATTAGAATTCGGCCCAATGATATTTGAGGATTTGTATATATATGCCCAGTTTTTTTGTGACCTTTTTAATTTATATCTTTTTGTTAAAAAAATTACAAACGTACCCATTTTTCGGATAATTTCAGACATACGAACCTGAAATATCAAAGGCAATCACACAAATTTCAGTTCATAGTGCAATGGCAAACTTCAATTCAATAAAACTATAGGATGTTTTGGCTGAAATTTATGTTTTGTAATTGCTGAACTTCAGTTCAGCATTCTAGGAGCTGAAGTTTGTTTAGTATTTGCTGAACTTCAGCATTCTAGGAGCTGAAGCTTGTTTAGTATTAGCTGAAGTTCGTTTTGTATTTGTTGAACTTCAGCATTCTAAGAGCTGAAGTTTTAGTTCATATTTGCTGAACTTCAGCTCGATTATTTTGTAATTGAAAATAAAAACATGTGTATTGTGATATAAAGTTACGAGTTCTTGTGCTAATTCACTGCCTAGGCAAAAAATGCATCCGCCTAACTAGAAAGAAAGGAGACGGAGTGCAAAAACGATCCATCAGCAGTTTAAGATGCAGCTAGAGCAAAAAACGATGAAAGAATCTGCATATTTCTTGCTTTGTTCACAAAAGGCCTCTTCTATTGAAAGATTGGAGGTGAGTGGAAAATCTTGAGGAGAAGAAAACGAATGAAGAGAAGGAGGATGAGAAAGAGGCCTGAAGTTGTTTAAAAGTGGGTAAAAGTTAAAATTTTTAAAAAAAAATGGGTATAGGTTAAATGGGGGCGACCAAATAGGGCGCCGTGCAATTTTTACGTTATTTGTTGCTTCCACTTGAATCATTACTCTCCGGAAAAAAAATTGGGATTTTGTATCTATACTCGATTTTGGGATCACAATTGAACCTATACCAACTTTGCAAAAAAAATTGCAAATCTGATCACTTTACGATCAATTTTAGACTTATCGGGTTTGAAGTTTAAAAAAATTAGTATAAAGTGAAAAAATTGCACTTCATATGCACTTAAGGCCAAATATGTCTAAATTGCAACCAATGGTTTGATGCACTTAAGGCCAATAAGTCTGAAGTGAAAAATTGCACTTCAGATGCACTTAAAGCCAAAAGGTCTGCAACAAACGTTTTCCTACAACTTAAAACTAATAAGTCTGAAGTGAAAAATTGCTCTTCAGATTCACTTAAGGCCAAAAGCTTTGAAGTGCAACCAATGGTTTCATGCACTTGAGGCCAATAAGTCTGAAGTGAAAATTACATTTCAGATGCATTTAAGGGTCAAAAGGTCCGAAATGCAATAAGTGTTTTCCTATACTTAAGCCCAATAAGTCTGAAGTAAAAATTTGCAATTTAGATGCACTTAAGCCCAAAAGGTCTGAAGTTCAACCAACGTTTTCATGCACTTAAGGCCAAATAGGCCTGAAGTGCAAATTGTCCAGAAAATAGAAATTTGTTCTTTGAATTTTATCAATCCAATATACAAATACTCCAAATGAGCTCGAATTTGAAACATAACCTCCAAATATCATCAAGAACAAACATCAATCGTCAATTTGTCAAAACAATAATAAATCTAACGAACCCATTTTATAGTTAAGAAAAAGAAAAGGAAGAAACCCTAAGTAATAGTAAAAAATAAAGCACCACAACAGCTCACCAATGTAAAATATCATAAACTACCTAAAAATATGTTCACAAACACCATATAAAATCACTGTTATGGTGAAGAAGAAAAAGAAGAAGAAGAAGAAGAAGAAGAAGAAGAAGAAGTTGTTTAACCTATAGGTACAAGTTAAAAAAAATTAAAAAGTGAGTACATGTTAAATGGGGCGACCAAATAGAGCGCTTGTGCAATTTTTACGAAATTTTTTTTAAACAACTTGATTTATAACTAGTAATTGAAAAATAATTACAGTTTTAAAAATAATCAAAATTTAGCTATTTTTCATGTAAAGATAAAATCTAAACAAAAATACTCCTAAAATTTTAGAAAAATTCCAGCGTAATATGTTGGAGTTCGAATTTTTTACATATGAGATTCAAACATAATATGCTGAAATTCCAACATAATATTCTGGAAGTTTATACGCATGAGCTCTATAGTATATCATATTATGCTGGTACTTTCTGTGTTTCAGCTAGGGTATTTTGGTCTAAGAGGGTGTTTGAATTGGCTTTAAAGTTGGTCAAATCAGCTTTAAGCTCTTTTTACCTTTTTTCAGTAGCCAAAAAGCGCTTATAATAAGTTAAAAACTGCTTAAAACACGTCAAAAGCAATAAGTTGGCCAAACCCAACTTATTGTTTTTTGGCTTAAAAGCTATTTTTGCTTAAAAGCCACTTTTTTAAGTCAATCCAAACATGCTCTAAATTTTAACTCCGCATAAAATAGTGGTCATTTTTCAATGACTTTACAAACACTAGTTATTTTAGGATTACCGGTCCAAACTGGCTAGCACATGCTATTTTCACCTAATCTCTTGGGTGTGAAAACATTATTTTCTTGTCTTTTGAACGTGGAAAAAAAAGTTAGTATGCGTACGACTTTCCTCTTCATAATTCTAAATATAAGTATTATTATATTCTTTTCTTGAAATTTATATTTTATTCCTTACTTATTCTAATTGTTTTATCCATAATTCAGTATTTGTCACGACCCCAATTTTTCTCTGTAGGATGTCGTGACAACACCTAGTCTCCAAAACTAGATAAGCCTAACACTTACTGAATTAATAGCAAAATTTAACCAACAACAATAAATTTCGATACGGAAATTTCCATACAAGCCAACAATACCAAAATCGGTAGTACAAGTCATAAGCTCTATTGAGTTTGCTAGAAAATCTTCAAATACAACTGTTTCAGAATAGAAATAAAACAATACAAGTACAATATCAGAAGATGACTCCGAGGCCTGCGAACGTGACATCGGGTTTACCTTGAGTCTCCACAGCAAAACCCGAACAACTAGCTATTTATGAACCAACTCCAAAATACCTGGATCTGCCCAAAAAATATGCAGAAAGTGTAGCATGAGTACACCACAGCAGTACCCAATAAGTATCAAGACTGACGTCGGTGGAGTAGTGACGAGGGACAATCAGGATCCCTACTGAACTAAACAACCCGAACAAGTATGAAGGTGAACTAACGATGAAACATGTTAATATAAAGCTAAGCATGGTAAGGAATACAAAATAATACTCCCAATGAAATACTAGAAACAACGATAAGCAACAAAAAGCAAATAGATAGAAATATTGTAGAGTAAGCTGGATACAGTCTAAGTCCGATGAGACCAAATAAAGGAAAACAAGTAACAATCAACAAGAACAACCTCTTTTACACCAGATCTATTCAAGAATTTCCACGAGGTACCAATCCTCATAATCACAAACCATGGGTTCCCGATTCTTGAACCCTAATCATTTGGCCTCTTGTGCCCACATTTGTCACGACCCAAAATCCACTAAGGATCGTGATGGCATCGGACACCATTGTCAGGAAAACCAACACTAAATAACTAGTGATTTCTCGTTTTAGATATTTTTGAATTCACTTCTTTTAAACATTTAAAACAATAAAGAATAAATTTCACTGAATAAGTAATGATATCTCTAACAATTTCAAAATACTGAATAATCACATAGACATCCCAGAACCCGGTGTTACAAGTGTATGATCAATTACTAAGGAATCGAATAAAGTGAAATAATTGTCCGAAATACAAATTGGACAGAAAGTAAATACAATACGCTGAAAGAGACTATACTGGCTGGGGGTCGCCTCGAGAAATGCAGCTCACCTAGTCCCCATATCATCCATTGCTATGCCCAGTAGGCCACTAGAAATACATGTGCCTGTGCAAAAAAAATGCACAGCAAGTGTATCATGAGTACAAAAATAACGTGTACCCACTAAGTATCACGTCTAATCTCGAAAAGTAGAGATGAGAGGTCGACCTCGACACTTACTAGTGGTACAGTAATGATACGTCAATAATATAATAAACCGAGGATTTTTATAAACATGATTTTAATTCTATAGAATGAAGCAAGTAAATAATTCTTTCTTTTATAGGAAATTCCCAATTTTCTTTTCATCATTTATACATATATTCTCAAGCCGGGAAGAAATAATATCAACTTCAATAAATTTCAAAGCAAGCAATACAAGCCTGCGCAAATCATGTCGAGGTTGTACGGCCCGATCCAACAATATTTAAATTGTGCACTGCCAGAGGATTGAATGGCGCAAACCATAGATGCATCTATTACCCCGCTCGCGAATCATACATGCGTCGCGGTCAAATATAAATAAACACAACAAACAGTCAATCAAGAGTTCATCAGGGAGCAATTATTCAAGTAAAAACAATTTCTCTTTTAAAAATCAAGAAGCGATGTCCGGTCTTTTAGAAAATCATTATACACATTCAATATGTTTTAAGCGTTTTAAATTGACAACAATATTTCAAATATTGCAAGTAAAGCATGTTATTGGGTCCTAGACTACCCGGACTTAAGCATAATAGTAGCTACGCACGGACTCTCGTCACCTTATGCGTACGTAGCCCCTAAAATTAACAACACATATTCAATTAACTCACCTATGGGGACGATTCCCTCTTACAAGGTTAGAAAGGAGACTTACCTTGCTCCAAAGTTCCATAACCGGCATTTCACGCCCTTCTGAAGACTCAAATTGATGCACAACTCTCCAAAACTAGCCAATAATTATGCAGATCCATTAATATGTGTTTAATTACTCATAATAATCCAATTTATAGCAATTCCTAACCTTGATCGAAAAGTTGTCTAAAATGCCCTTAGGCCCACTTGCCCGGATTCAGAAATTTTTCGAAGATAAAGTTTACCCATAACTTCACGAACTCAAATATATAATTTACTCTTAATTTCATACCTTAAATCGTGGTCAAAATCCAAAATACAAATTCTAGGTCTTTCCACCAAAACCCCAAGTTTCTACTAATTTCCATACTTTAATCTGTAATAAAACCATGAATTTAACTTACAAGATGTGGGATTAACTTACCTCATGATTGATGATGAAATCCCTCTCTTCAAATTCTCCAAAATCGCCCAACCAAAGTGGAAATATGTGAAAAATGAGCCAAAACTCGTTCTTTAAAGAACACACTGCCTAACCCGACCTCTCGCACCTGCGGTCACTTGACCGCTTCTGCGATTCCGCAAGTGCTGTTCAAATACCGCTGCTACGGCTAAAGATAACCTCTTCCATTTAGGCAAATAAGCCTTAGAACTCAGTTTCAATATTCAAAATTCTCTGCCAGGCCTGCTTTCAGCATATGAACGTCGTATCAATCACTACGCAATGCACCAGAGCATGACTTTATACCCTTGCCGAATTCTCACCATGCACCACATCATCTACAGGACCATAATAACATTCTCTGATTATAATAACCAATATTCCCCGAATCTAATTCTCATAACGCCCTCATGATATATATATATATATATATATATATATATATATATATATATATATATATATATA
>MU709639.1:49827-85678 GCA_026770625.1 Nicotiana glauca
ACTCGTGACAAAACATTACCTCATTCTGAACCAAATAAGGATCTTTGCTCTTTAATATACTTCATACAATCTGACTGCACTGATCGTAGATCTAACCTTGTCTCACCCAGTATGAACTGCTCGGGCAACAAGCCACCCCAGAGATGACCAAAAGTCTCATATGATGCCACAATGTGCCAATAGGCTACTAACTCGAACGTGATGCATAAGGAAAATGAACTCTGGAAGGGACTACTCAAATCACACAACTAATATGAACTTTCCTCGGAAAATGAAAAACAAAACACACATAATAGAATATAAGGGACTATAATTATCATCACATTGTTGCGGCGTGCAACCCGATCCAAACAACATACCCATGGAGGTATGCCATACGATCCACACATGAAATTTACATAGGGAGATACACATCGAGCTAAATTGCTCATTACAACAAAATACCGAATATCGGTCACAAGCACGCTAAGTGAATAATACCATCCCTGAGGGGACATATAGCACCATAAGCTAACAAACTAAAGCACAACTGAGGTGCGATATATGTTCTGAAACTAAAGAGCCATCCTGATCACATAACACCATCGCTACGCGGAACCTCAACACATAAGAAATTTACCAAGCCATTTCGCAACTCACATGCACAATATAACATTACATGAAATAGCCGATGATAAAATACCATCCAACGTCCGAATACTCCTCCATAAGGAGAGCTATGCCGAAATGAACACATTCGGCCTGATATAGAGCCCATATTCATATTTAAATCCATCTACAGACCTCAAACTGATTCTGATCGTACCAAACTAGGCCAATAATCTTTTTTGGGTCCATAATAACCTCTTTTCCCACAACACACAAGAACAACCATCATAACCGAAGTATTCCTCCATAGTCCACAACCCAATAAATTGAGTGCCCTCCAGGCATAAATTCTCAAATTAACCATATCACCACAATCTTCATACTTGGTTTCATTCTCCAATCAATCAAGTGACTACATGTCACACTTTTACAATCTTTCGGTGGGACACACTCCCACGATCTTCCGTAACAGATAACAAGTCTGCACATCCATACCACCAATCACACTAACGCTGAAAAGCGATCAAGAATCCATAACCAGGATGCAAAGCCTCTTTCACAAAACACTGATCCCAGGTGACGCTGAAGACAATGCTAGCTTACTCTAAACATTCAAATCCCTTTCATGCTCATCCGAGCTCGTGACATCCTTATCAACACCAAGTCGCTACCTTGATCCTTACCTTCAAATTTCATACCGCTTACTGCACCTAACAAGCCATCATGCAATAATACAAGAATTTCATCACAACTCCTCAACCACTAACATGGTAAACACTTCCTCACAGGGAAACTGTTTACTTAACTCATTCCAAGAGAAGCATAGCAACACATAGGTGAATTCTCGCAACCCTAGAAGATGTAATTCTTCAAGTAGTGGCCTAAGCCACCATAGCTCTTTTCAGGATCCGCCTACACATAGCAGGCCATAGTACTAGAATACTTCCAAATAAAATCAATTACAGTGGCTAAAAAGCCTCACATGTACCATCACAAATCGCTTGCATAACTTAATCACGCTGAAAGAACTGATCACCGCCACTAGCATGCCAATTCAACAATGGCTAACCAATCCAACCTCTTCCAACTTATCCTTAATTGCCTTGGAATAATAATAACTTCATTCAACACATAACACACTCAACCCGAGTGGCCTTGTAACAAGAGACCATGTTGTCTCAAATCCCACGAACCATCTCATACCTTCCTTGTGCGCATATGCGCATCTCGACTGGTACATCCATTCTGATAATTCCTCTATGAATCCGAAGTCTTTTTCTCCTTTTCCTCCCAATGTTACACTGCAAGTCAAAACATCATAGAACATTCTAAGTCTCTTATCCTAAGCTGCTTCACAAGATCGATTCTTAAACATACTGCGAGCTTGAATCCTTAGGCACCGCATTTTTAACCTATGAATTCACTACGACCATTATTGAGAGTCACCCACTCTAACATGGTCAATAATATAATCAACTGCAAGGCTCCGCTAGCACATGACACCCTCTCAAAGAAGCATCTGGTCGAATCACTTTCCTTGCAACTCACTTCTACGCGAAGCATAATTCTTAAGTCTTCCCAAAGCCTGAACATGAATCGATGATGCCAATTATAGAACACATTCTTCAATTCATTTGATCAAATTACTACTGATGTTCTCTTTCCTTAGCTGCGGTAACCCATCAATATATCGATAACTAGAAATCTTACAAATAGGCGACCGTGCAATCCAACCATAGGCAGTGGGACTCTCCCACTTAGCTTGAAGCCACTATTACACCAGTTTGGAACCCACCAAGATTCTTTATCTCTTATTGACATGACCTTGCACAATTAAACCGCCAGATTCCTCGAAGTCCTTCCTTTAGCATTTCATGAACACTCTGAATCTCTAACAACATCAACATATTAGATCTCTTACCGGATAGCCAGTAAAATCCTTCAGAGGAGCTTCACCAACCACGCGATCGCTGACCTGCTCATAAGAGATAACCCACCTGAGCTCGTGCTCATCAACCAGCTGCACAAGTCCATTCACTCCTCGTGGACATCAACTAAATGTGCGACAATATCCTTTAATTCAAAGTTATGTTGTATCCTTCTTCATATCAAGCAGCTCCTTTTCATCATATCAAATCTCCCGCCGTTACGCTAGCCAATATTTCATATTAAGCTCGTAGACTCAATCACTGTCCACTAAAATTCTCATATCACTCCAAACTTTCCTCAAGGGTATAGTTATACAACAACAACAACAACGACCCAGTATAATCCCATAAGTGGGGCCTCAAGGGTGTAGTTATCCTGCCACTAAATCCACATGCTGCTCTACCACTCTCCCATTTTGGCCAAACCATCTTCTTTAAGCAACTATTCAACTTCCACATCTTACACCTGGCCTTCTAGAAGTTTAACCACCGCATGATACTTCCCATACGTCCTTCCTCATCCCTTACTGCTCAGCTGATGCCTTAGATCAAAATCTATCTTGGTAGCACTTGAACCAATAGACCACTACTAACTTTTAAACATTTCCAAAGATCATCTTTCTCGAGCAGTCAGCATTAGAAATACACATTCAATCCAGAACCATCGCACCTCGCGATCTCTAATAGCCGCTTCTCCAATACTATCTTACAATATCCTGGCCTAAAGGCAAATTGTAGAAGGTCTTAACACCGACGACCTTAGTACATTCAACAAAGATAACGACACCTCATCATAGATGAAAATTCCACTACCCTCGCAAATACCAAGCCTCGTTACTCTATTAACCCAAATCTGGACATTCTTAGCCCGATTGCCTTTCCCCTGTCGGGAATAAAATACTGAGTCTCTAAATCATGCACTGAGTAAACCCCCTTCAAGTCATTCACTTCCCTGACACGTAGGTAAGCATCCTACTATCACATCAATACCACGGGACAACCGTTCATAGGAATCGTGGAAACTTGTGCCTAGCCTTAGATCTCTCAGAAGTACGACTACTGAGCTGGAATGACAGAATATCCTTCCACAAGGCAACGACAATAGTCAAATCAACTATGCTGGGAGAAACATCCCGCACCACCTCTGCAGTACCTTTAAAATTTTCAATTCCTGATTTATAATAAGCACTTCGCGTCGTATAAGATCGATTGGGAAGGAAACAAAGGCATAAGCCTGAAGGAATCAAATCGTATGATGAGGAAATCAAGAAGCGAAGTGCTCCTAACAGCCTTGTAGCCTCCCGAAGATAAGTACATATGTTTTTGTACCGATCCGCAAGACTCTACTAGACTTGCTCATGACTCGTGAGACCTAAGGGAACCTAGTGCTCTGATACCATGTTGTCACGACCCAAAACCCACTAAGCGTCGTGATGGCGCCGGACACCATTGTTAGGCAAGCTAACACTAAATAACTAGTGACTTCTCGTTTTAGATATTTCTGAATTCACTTCTTTTTTACATTTAAAACAATAAAGAATATATTCCACTGAATAAGTAATGATATCTTTAACAATTTCAAAATACTAAATAATCGCATAGACATCCCAGAACTCAGTGTCACAAGTGCATGAGCAATCACTAAGGAATCGAATAAAGTGCCATAATTGTCTGGAATACAAATTGAATGGAAAGTAAATACAATATGCTAAAAGAGACTATACTGGCTGCGGGTCACCTCGAGAAATACAGCTCATCTAGTCCCCGTGTAATCCATGTTGCTACGCCTAATAGGCCACTAGAAATATATGTGCCTGTGCAACAAAAATGCATAGCAAGTATAGCATGAGTACGAAAATAACTTGTACTCAATAAGTGTCACGTCTAATCTCGAAGAAGTAGAGACGAGAGGTCGACTTCGACACTTACTAGTGGTCCAGTAATGATACGCCAATAATATAATAAACCGAGGATTTTTATAAACATGATTGTAATTCCATATAA
Source organism: Nicotiana glauca (assembly GCA_026770625.1). Classification (NCBI taxonomy): domain Eukaryota; kingdom Viridiplantae; phylum Streptophyta; class Magnoliopsida; order Solanales; family Solanaceae; genus Nicotiana; species Nicotiana glauca. The sequence goes on from MU709639.1 coordinate 54,348, forward strand.
TGAAGCAAGTAAACAATTCTTTCTTTTACAGGAAACTCCCAAATTTCTTTTCATCATTTATACATATATTCTCAAGCCGGGAAGAAATAATATCAACTTCAATAAATTTCAAGGAAAGCAATACACGAATGCGCAAATCATGCCGAGGTCGCACATCCCTATCCAATAATATTTAAATTGTGCACTGCTAGAGGGTCGAATGGCGCGAACCATAGATGCATCTATTACCCCGCTCGCGAATCATACACGCGACGTGGTCAAATATAAATAAACACAACAAACAGTTAATCAAGAGTTCATCAGGGAGAAATTATTCAATGGAAATCAATTTCTCTTTTAAAAATCAAGAAACGATGTCCAATCTTTTAGAAAATCATTATACACGTTCAATATGTTTTAAGCATTTTAAATTGACAATAATATTTCAAATATTGCAAGTAAATTATGCTATTGGGTCCCAGACTACCCGAACTTAAGCATAATAGTAGCTACGCATGGACTCTCGTCACCTCGTGCGTACGTAGCCCCTACAATTAACAACACATATTCAATTAACTCACATATGGGTGTCACACCTCTTTTTAACCACCTGAAAAGGGATATAAGGGAGTTTTTTCAATTTAAGTGACATCATTCGAAATGAGATTATTTTATTTATTTCAGAGTCGCCACTTGGGATATTTATTATGGTGTCCCAAGTCATCCATTTATTTTAAATCCCAAATCGAGGAAATTTTGACTTTATTTAAAAGTCTGCAAAACCAGAAATTCTAGATAAGGAATTCTGTTATCCCGGGAGAAGGTGTTAGGCATTCCCGGGTTTCGTGATTCGAGCACGGTCGCTTAAACTATTAATAATTGACCTATTATCTGATTTTCTATATGTTTTAAACCTATTGTGCATTTTTAGCTTTATAACCGTTTTTAATTATTTCAACTTCTTTTAGGATTTATGGAATTATTTCTTGGACAAGTTATGATTGTCGTACACTTGCCATTTTGGAACACACCGCAAACCACGCTACATGAAATGTACCCGCGATTCGTCACATGTTTGTTTTAATTATTGTTCAAAGTTATGATCGGGTCACATGAAATGCACACCCGAATTGCGGATTACATATCAAGACTATGTCACGGGAGCAGTACACATAGTTACGATGATTTATTAATCGCGCCTAAAACAAGCTACGATATTCACGATTATTTTCCAAAGTTTCAGATTATTGCGAGGCCATGAATTAATTAAATATGAAAAGGCAAAAACCAAATGGAGGCCCCGAATTCTCTGGTATAGACACTACTTCCTAGAAATAGCACATTTGATACATGGGAATATTATGTTGAAAAAAGATCTAGATTAGGAAAGATCCTTCAATTAAGCACCTAAAGATTCAAACTTTATGACAAAATCCATAAAAAAAATAACAAAAATTAAACAACCATTTTATCCAAACATTCAATCTCTTCAAGAATTGACTCAAAAAGTACATAATAGAAAGAAAAAAAATGGCCAACAAAAAGTTTAAACAAAAAGAAAAAAAAATTCAGTCACCTCAAAGATTAGTCGATTTCAAGTTTCTATGAAGTAAATGAGGAAAGTAATCTTTATGAAGATATGCTAATCCTTGGGCAACTCCCATAGCAATATGTAATACAGTAGAAGGTTTTTACAATCTTTTTCTTGCTGATGGAACCGGGACCATGAAGTTGAGGGCCTCATTAATGAAGTGTTTCAGATTTTGGTTCAGCGAATCGAACACTTTCTCGCTCTCGGTTTTGCTTTTTGAATTTTTTGAGTTGAAAAGTTGTGTTCCCTTTTGTGTGAAACAGTCGATCTTCTCTAGGTTAGGGGTTGTCTAGGTTTAGCTCTAGGAATTGAAAATTTATGGTAGGGTTTCTATAATTGGATCTTTTATATGGAGGTGAGAAGGGATGAGGGCCATTGGATTAGAAGGAAATAAATGGCTAGGATTAAATCTTCCACTTGAGTGGGTTAATGGGTTGGGAAGAATGTGCTAAGGGTAATTGGGTTGGACCATGTCTTTTGGGTTTGAACTTAGGCTAAAAAGACCAAATAATACAATGTATCTATAAAAATGTAAAATTACTCTAAATTAAAATAAACTAATATAAAACTAAATACTACGAGTGAAACTATTTTTTTTTGTATTTCAAATGTTATAATACTATAAATATAACTATACTAATTGACTTTAACCTAAAGATAAAAAAATATTTTTTTTGTAATTTTTTTATTTTTTGTGATAAAAATAAAGTAATAGAGTCAACAATATTTAGAATAGCGATATTAAACCCAAATTAAATATTTACGTTAAAATGTGTAAAATCTTGGGGAGGGTCAAAAATTACATGTCTACAATTGCCCCTCTTTGACTGGAAACGCGAAGAGTTTTTAGACAAAGAACGACGAGACATGTTTTTTGACCTGACCCTTATTTAGAGAGACCAAAAACTAAGAGAAAGGAGAATGCGACCGAGCCTTGGTATTTGAGCTACCTACATATCCTTGGCTATAAAGGAATCAGGCCCCGTGTAGTTCAGAATTAGGAAGAGTGATGGAGTACCGAGGTGGAGAGCCGATTGAGGTGCCGTTGAGGTTCCGGTATGCGGCCCCATTATTACATCAGAATCAAAATCTAAAAGAACTAAACAAACCTATCAGCTATGAATTATAAGATTCCTATCTATAAGTATTCTGAAGCTTGTTCTTCAGTCTTGGGTGGTTATTCATGCGGACTCTGATCTGAATCTTGATGCTTGTTAGCTGCACGTGCTGGTTCTTTCCTTTTTCAACTTCTCGTATCAAGGTGGTACATGCAAGGCTTGTGACTTCAATCACGTCTTGAGCAGTCCACATCTTTTCTCCGCTTCTGCACTTTGAGTTCACTTTTTTTTTTCTTTTTCTTATTTTTCTTTATTTTGGATTAAGACTCATTCTTTTGGTCGTCTCGAACGCTGTGCCTCGACCTAAAATTTGCTCAGATACCAAAACAAACAAACGAATAAAATTTTTCTGCTGTAGTTTTCACTAGGAAAATTTTGTAAGTTATTGTAACAAAATTCTAAACTACTTTATTGAAAGCAACAAAAGTCAGGATTGTGTATCCTTGAAAAAAAGAGATTATAGAGTGAAGAAAAATCAACTAGGGATTGGAGGTCCTAAGTTGGAAAGATTACTATGTTATGCTGGTATCAACTAAGGAGTGAGACCCTATGTTGGAAAAAGATTACCAGGTTATGCTGGCATTAACTAGGGAGTGCGATCCTATGCTGGAAAAGATTACTAGACTATGCTGGCATCCACTAAGGAGTGAGACCCTATGTTGGAAAGTGAGACTACTGAATTGTGTACCTATGCTAGAATGATCCAAGAAGGATTTTTTTGTTTTTTTTTCTCCTTTTTTTTTTATAGAAAAATCATCATTTTTTTTCTTTTGAGAAAATCATTCTTTTAAACAAATTGCCCCAACTCCTTTTTTTTTATCGAGACATCCTTTTTTTTAAAGAAACTATTATCCTAGGAGAAAATTCATCAGACTAGGTTTTAATCTTAGAAGAAAGATTCATCATACTAAGACTTCAATCCTAGGAGAAAATTCATTACACTAGGTCCTTTTTTTCTTTTCTTTTTTTGGTATCTTAGGAGGAAGATTCATCAGACTAAGATATCTATCCTAGGAGAAAGTTCATCAGACTAGGTCTTCTATCTTAGGAGAAAAATTCATAAGACTAAGATTTCTATCCTAGGAGAAAGTTCATCAGACTAGATTTTCTAATTTATTAGCTTAGGAGAAAAATTCATCCGACTAACATTTTGACCCTAGGAGAAAGATTCATCAGACTAGGTTTTCTTATCTTAGGAGAAAAGTCATCAAACTAAGATTTCTATCCCATGAGAAAGTTCATCAGACTAGGACTTCTATCTTAAGAGAAAAATTCATCAGACTAACATTTCCTAGGAGTAAATTCATCAGACTATGTCCCTTTTTTTGTTATGTTAGGAGAAAGATTCATCAGACTAAGGTTTCTATCCTAGGAGAAAGTTCATCAGACTAGGTTTCTATCTTAGGAGAAAAATTTATTAGACTAAGATTTTGATCCTAGGACAAAGTTCATCAGACTAGGTCTTTTTTTTGGTATCTTAGGAGAAAGATTTACCAAACTAAGATTTCTATCCTAGGAAAAAGTTCATCGGACTAGGTCTTCTATCTTAGGAGAAAAGTTCACCAGACTAAGATTTTGATCCTAGGAGAAAGTTCATTAGACTAGGTCTTATATCTTAGGAGAAAGATTCATCAGACCAAGATTTTGATCCTAGGAGAAAGTTGATAGGACTAGAATTTATATTGGGAGAAAAATTCATCAGACTTGGACTTTTTATCCTAGGAGGAAAAATGTGAAAATCAATGGCAAGATTTTATTCATAATAGCAAGACAAATAAAGGAAAAAATTTGAGAAACTTCCCTTTGTCGGCTCTTCTCGTCTTCTTCTTTTTTCTTTTTCTTTTTTTTTGTTTTTTTTCTTATTCTTTTTTTTTCTTTTTTTTTGAACCACTTTCCTTGCATTGCTATGTTCCTGTTTCACATAAAGAAAAAATTGTAAGTTTTGAAAATAGTGGTCGGTTTGTGGCCTTGAGTCTTGGGCAGCTTGGTTTCTGCTCAATCATCTTAAGTCGGTTTCAAGAGACTTTTGCTCTGCATCAACCCTAATTTTTCACACCCAGTACCATTTGTATTTGTGGTTCAATTAGCCTTATCCCAACTAGAGATCTTTGCTCAGGTGACCTTTTCTGGTATCTTGAATGTCTTCTTGCTTTTCGAGCAATTTGTCTGTTAGAAAGAATCACAAGTTATCTTTGCTTGCGCCAAGTAGGCTGACAAGAGTCTTTTTGGGGGGAGCCTTTGCACGAATCCTCAAGGCATGTTGAAAGTAACAGCTGTGCGCCTGCCAAATTTACTTTGTGCAAGTGAAATGCTGGTAGCAGATTTTGAAATCTTTTCTCACTTGTTTTGACGAGGACTGACTCGGAGTGAAGGATACAATGATGCAAAGAAACAAGTATTAACAAGAACTGCGCCTATTGGAAGGACAGAAGGAAGAGTTTTTTTTCCTTTTTTTTTGTTGCAATAACTAGCCTTAATGGTCATGACATGCATTTTGGATTCAACGACCTGATCTATCAAACTAATCCAATCTTCCCTTTTGTCATTCTTATGACCTTTGAATTCGGGCTTGTTCTTGCCAATTCTTTGCATCAACTTCATGTCTCACTTTCGAATAGTGGTGCCTCGAGGGATTTTCACCAACAATCCTCTCTAATTTATTCATCTCTACTTACCGTCGCCTTACTGTGCCCGTGAGGGTTTTCACTAGTAACTCTCTTATTTTTCTTTTTCTTCCCCTTTCTTTTTTCTTTTGTGAGCAACTTGACAATGTTCTATGTCGTGTGACAATCGTTGCTCATTGCACGTTTCTCTTGGCATTCTTGAAGGCATATCAGGAGGTATTTAATTGGAAAGTTTTTGGATAGGGTTGGAAGAAGGGACGACATAAGGCTCAAAATAGACTCAAAATGAGGGGGTTGTAGGCTTACAACTCTTGGAATCGACTTTTTAAAAAATGAAATAAAATTTTTGCCCCAGTTTCAGCTATTGGGGATTTTTTGGGATTTTTTTCTTATTTGGTTGGACTGAATCGTGAGACTGCCTCCGTATACTTTTTTTAAGGAATCAGGTCGAACGTAGTTCAAACATCGGACCTAACTATTTTTTTCATCTTCCTTTTTGTTTTCTTTTCTTTCTTTTTTTTTTTGCTTTTTTATTCTTTTGTTTTACAAACAAGTTACCCCAACTTTTATTTTCTAGGGGCATGGACTTTTGACTGTTCTTTTCTTCTTCATTTTTTTCACTTGAACTTTTTAAGAATTGCCCCTGTTTGTAATCTTGGGACATGGACTTTTTTTTATTTTTTTTTTTATTTTTTTTTTGATATTGACTCTAAACTTGATTCCAAAATAGGGTGGTCAAAGAAAATAACACAGGCTCAAAAGGGGTAGCGAAGGATATAAAGTGTTTGGATAGCAGAAAAAGGGCCTCCCAACCTCGAGAACTCTAAACATAGTATCATTTTGCAATCACAACATTGACGAACATGTCTGTCTTCTTGGTGTGTCATGGTCACAAGATACTATCCATCCCTTAATGTCAAACTTTCCAACAAACTCCAATTGATTAAACATCCTCAAGCCCAATTTTCACAATGATTTGAAGGTGAATTTTACTCGACCTTAGTTCCAAAGTATTTCAACTCATTATTCATCCTCAAAAGTGTCTTTTTCTTAATTATCCAATTCAAGCTTAAATCAGTTTCTAAGATTTGACCAAAAAATTCGCATGCATGTCATGTCACTAGAACTAGCGGCGAAAGAACTAAGCATGGAATGACACAAAAGGACAAACTGTATTTCATTGAATAAAGGATGAAAGGGTTTGACAACAAGATAAACTATTGACTTATATGAGTCCACCAAACTAGAGAGTACCTGGTCCTCTATGAGACTGATATGTAGAATGCAGTAATGACTGAATATAAAGAAGGCCAGAAATTTTCTACGTGGAAAAATCCCACACACAGGGATCAAAAAACCATGACCTACACATGTAGGCTTTAAACTCAATTAACTTGTAATATACCTATTACAAGTCACTTTGCAAACAACCTATTGCAAAGACTTCAAACTAACTTGTGATGCACCACCACAAGCCACTCTATAACTCTCATAGTTACAGAGGATTTAACTTATGACTATTCCTAGTCACAACATAAACTCTAAAGTTTACAAATTTGGTTTGTTACTAAGACAACTCTTCTAAGAAAGCAAACTAGTAATTACAATCTAGAACAATTAACAAGATTACAACTCAACTATGAACATATATAAGACTCGATTAGAAGCTGATCCTTAGTGGAGTTGTCTTCTTGTTCTTGATACACCAGTTACTTCAATGCTAGATGAATTTTGATATGCTTGAGAGGATATCACTGAATGCACAAAGAATAGTATGCCTTGCGCCAGGTTGTTTTATCACAAAAGATGGCATACACGATAGTGATGTCAACTCAAGGTGTATGGTACACGATAGTGATGTCCACTCAAGATGTATGCTTTTTCCCAATGAGAAGGGACTGCTGTACAGTCTACACAACCACCTCTGGGTAGTTGCGTTCTAGCCGGATAGTGGGCTTTGTACTTCCTGTCAGGACACACCAACAATCCAGGTCCTAGTTGTGTTCCTCTTCTGTAACAGTTGCGAGATGGTCACTTTCTTCTGTCACGTTCCAACTGTGTACTTGACTTGTACTTTTTGTCAGAGAACCCTAAAGCAGCAAGTCCCTGTTGTGTTACTCTTTATCTTAATTGTGTACAGTCACTGACTTGCTTATGTCGGAGAACTCTAAGGGACCACATCATTAGGTCCCTGTTATGTTCCTCCCTTTGCTGATTTTCAGGCTTCGATTAGTTCACATGAAATGCATGTCCTGTGTGCCACGTACTCTATCTGGTTCTTCATGTCAAGTTTGTTAGATTATCAAAATATAAAATATTGAAAACCTATCAATTTCCCCCTTTTTGATGATGACAAACTTAGGCATGGAGAGTATTTGTTTAGAGTAGAAATAACCAGATGAGATGCCCAAAAGTTCCCCTTTAATCTAAGATCTCCATCATTCTCACACTTAAGTTCCCCCTTAATCTAAGCGATCTTCCCCCTTTTGGAATTATAAAAAAGGCCTGGAATAAAGAAGAGAACTAGCTGATAATAAGCATAAAGAAGTCTAACACACCTAGCTCATGCTATATATGTGCACACAACATGACAGAAAAGAAAAGCCAAAGGAACATAGGATTGTACAAGCAACAAAAAAGAAGTTGTTTCATTAATGTTTACATTGAACTGAGTAATTCAGGAGTAGTATTGGTTAAGTACAACATGCCATCACACCAAAAACATTCAAACAAAAGTAAAATAGCAACCACAGGAGATTGGAGAAAAAATAGCTTGACACAAGGAGGATCATAGGGGATACTAAAGGAATAAGGCTTGGAAGAAGAGACATCCATAGTTTTGAGAACCAGGTCCAGTCTAACATTTGTGGACAATTGTTCTTCAAGTAATTGAGCCCAAAGTCTCTCATTTTCCTTTGTCAGTCATGTAATCTCCTCATGTACAGAATCAGGTCCTTTAACTGCTTGACTGAGCTGAGTTTCTAGTATGACATTTTGAGCCCTCAACCTTCTTATCTCTTCAGACGCTACATTTTGAGCGTTGATTAGATGAGAGATGGTCGAGATGCTTCCACCAACCTTTTCAATACATTCACATTCTTCTAGAGTGGTCTTAGAGAAGGTCTGCTTGCGTGTGCCCGCTCTGGGATTCCCCAAGGGGACCTTATAGAATCTGAATACCGGAATGAGGAGAAAGCCATAATGTAACCCATGATTTCCACCCTTGAAATTTGCTACCTTGTGCATATGGTCTATCATTATTGCAGGCAGATTGATTGGAACAAACTAATCGAGTGCTTCCATCAGGACCCTATCTAATCTTGTAGCAATAGAGCGCCCCTCAGAGCGGGGTAAGAGCACTTTATTGACCAGTTCAAAGGGAGGCTGGTACTTAGGAAGCAAAATCTTCTTATGCACCTGTTCCCTCTATTGAATACCTTGTTCCTTCATGATGGCTCTCAAAAATATTACTCCACAGACACCCTTAACTGAGGACATACCTTCACACGGAATTCTAAGAATTTTTCCCAACATCGAAGCATCGAGTACAATGTCTACTCCATTTACAAGCGCACAAATGTGATCCCCATCAACAGTGAAAAGAGATGCGTAAAAGGTTTGTACTGCATCTTCGTACACCAGAGGCATTATCTCTTCAAACAAGTGTTCCCATTATTGAAATTCCACAATCTCTAGAGTTTATCTCATCCCTGTCATCTCCGAAAGTTCTGGATCAAATGTAAGACCCCATAACACTATCTGAGTTCTTAATCTTTGTTGCCAAATACCACTATCATGGGTTATAGACCTTATTGTACCAGGTTCCTTAACAGTTTCCTCCTTTTGTTTGCTAGACCCTTCGTCAGACCCTCCTTTCCAGCTTGCCATTCCCACAATATTGTCCTCAGACACAACTAGCTCAGTTAGACTCCGTTTAGACTTGCTACTGTACCTCACAAATGACCCTTTCTGTTTCTCAATAGTTTCATCGATGGCCTTTTTCATAGACTGTTGAATTGTCATAGATTGTTGTACTGAGGAACCAGGTTCCTTGAAAGTATCTTGATCTACTTGGTTTACTAACACTCTTTTAGTGAAATCCTTTAGATTCATTTTCCTTTTTACCTTATCTTGACACTCCTCTTATTTTTCTGAAATGAGGAACTCTCTTGCTGTAGTGACATGATGGTGAGTGATTTGGAGGAAGACTCTAAGATATTGGAGTGAACGGGAGGTGCAGGAGCTGGTTTGCATGGAAGAGAATGAGGTCCATCAGAAGGCTTTTTTTAGAATATCTCATGAGCCAAGGACTTGAGGAGTGATGTGGTTCTTACATCTCCTAGGAATGGAATTTTTTCCCCATGGTACTCAGATGAGAGATATGCTCCTTCGTTCATCACACTCTCAGCAGCTATAGCCATGATATTATGAGTTGCTTCCTTTTCTGGTGACTCATTGAGAGTCACTGAGTCCAACATGGAGGTGTTCAGATACTGGTCAGGATCATCCTCAGGGGCTTCTAATACTTAAGAAGTAAAACTTCATATATGATCTTTGATGAGATCGTAGGATTAACTAGACATATGATTCTCAAAATAACGGTAAACAGGGTTTATTGGAAATGGAAAAACTGTAGGAGTGTTGTTAAGGTGATAGAGGGTGTGAAATAATGACGCTCTGGAGATGATTTCAAGAATAATGATGAAGTGGGAGCGATGTAAATGGTGGGAGAATGAGATGATTTTTCGATCGCCATTAGATTAATACTTGATAGACGAGTATAACGAGAGATGAAGAGAAGATCCCAGCTATACAAAATAGATGAAGGTTCATGACTTACTGTGAGAGAAAAAGAAGGTTTGATTGGAAGAAGGGCTAATGATGAGTGGTGATCTAAATAGGTTCTGAATAGTTTTAAAAATGGTGGTAGGTTTGTGGGAAAGTGTTGTCGACACCCCCTTTTCCTCTAAGATGCAGAATCAGGTTTACGACATTTGGGAAGACAACTCTATTCCCGTTTGGGAATTGGGTTTTGGATTTTTGGGAGAGTCGCCACCTAATGATTATAATGCATTAGGACACTTTTTTTTAGAAGAATTTAAGATGAAAATCAGCTTTTGGGTAAGGGCTAGAAATTATCTCGAAGGGAAGGTGTTAGGCACCCTTCAAGATCCACTAATGTGGTTCCCTGCCATGCTACAATGGTGGCTTTAATGCAAACAAACAAGTAAACAAGCAAGTATTGCAAATGTGAGAAACCGTTACAAATAAGAAGCACAAAGGGTTTTAAAGTGCTGGAATTCAGAAAGAAAACGGTTTTGTGATTAAAGAAGAGATACGCAAGTAAAGTGAAGGGGTCAAATAATTGGTGCAAACAACTTAAAAGAAGTATAAGAAATAGAAGTTTAAGATGGGACAACTTTTAAAATTCTGAAAATTATTAAACTAATAAAGAGGGAGGGGAGTCCTAGGTTTATACATTACATGGATCATTCGCACAACACTGGTACCCAATTGTACGCATAGTGTTATCATGTAATCATCATCTCCATGTCTACCCTTCCCACCCCGTCAAGATGTTAAAGCGCGGAATGGTATCGTTTACTTATTGCATGCTATTACTCGTCCTAATCCTATCAGTCCTGGAGGCAAATAGATTACTAATCCTAAAGGGAAAGGGGTTTAGGGCTTTTAGAAGTTTCAAAGGATAAAATGCTAAGGCGTCAACCAAAACAAATAATTGCAAATAGAAGGGGAAACAGACAAACAAGCAGGGCTCAAATATGCCTCCATAAATCCTTGAAAATCACAAATTTTAGCATGTCTTTCACGTACTGATTTTGGTCTTATTTAAATAAAACGACGAGCGGACTGGTTCAACGCATATTTTTAGGTGAAAAGTCTATATTAGGCATACTTGAATACAGTTGTTTGAAACTGATCTGGTTGACCTAAGTATTGATTAGAACTAGGCGTGATATATACTGATTTTAGAAACAAATATGCAAACTAACAGGGGTTACCAATTTTAGCGGGACAATAGAAGTTTAACAGCTAGTATTATCTCTATTTAGATTCGAAATTTCCTATAGGTATGCTTTCTATATGAATAATGAGTTGGACACCTTTTAGATGTTGACAGAAGGTCCTATGAACATGCTCTCTATATGCAACTTTTATTATTCAAACCTACAAATGGTTTGCCTAGTGACGTTTGTAGATGCATAATGCAGCAGTTTGTAGACCATGTTTTTATATGAATTTGCAGAACAATTAGAAGTTAACCAATAGGCAGGATATCTATGCGCGTTTGCAGAAATTAAAGGTTAAACCTATGAGCATGATTTCTAGGTGGATATGCAGAAATAAGAGTTTTAAACCCATAGGCATGATTTCTAGCTGGATATGTAGAAATAAGAGTTTAAACCTATATGCATGATTTCTAGGTGTATATGCAGAAATAAGAGTTTAAACCTATAGGCATGATTTCTAGGTGTATTTGCAGAAATTAAAAGTTAACCTTATAGGCATGATTTCTAGGTGTGAAATTGCAGAAATCATAACAAATCCCTTAGGCAGGATCTCTACCCTTGATGAGTAAAAATAAATCCCATCCCCCTTTTTACTAAGTTTCCCAGAGTTTGTACAAATTATTACAGCCCAAAAGAAGCAACTGGAATAATAAAAAAACATTAGAAATCATCAACTGCATCCGAGCAGCCTAATTCAGACTTAATGCCTAATAATATGAGATTGAACCACTTTCGAGATCCAGATTTCCAAGCCTTCTCTTATCTAAGGTGTTTCAGAGATCCAAGGGATTTCAGGAACCCCAGGCAGTGCATACACCCAAGATGTTAATAGAAATTGAGTTGTGCAGTGCGGAAGGGCCAGCCATTATGTGTCCAAGTTCAGAGGGAGCTCAAGGGTCCCAAGGCAAGGCTCACACAAGAGGGGCGGAACTTAGGTTCTAAGAATTGAGTGTAAGTGTAATAGAAAGGGTAGAGGGGCTACCCAGGCAGGCTGGTGGTCATGCCCAACCACAAAATAGAATGGCACACCCCTGACCAAACCTATGATCAAGCATTTAGGGAGTAAAGACCCACTGGAGGTCAAGCCATGGCCTGAACAATAATCAAAAGTACTGGCAGGCCAAGGCTGTTACTCAGCATACATATAATCGGGGAATGGGGATGGGAAACTGACAAGCTTAGGGCCCAAAGGGTCCAGTTCATATCCATGGACAATGATTTCAGACATTACCATGTTTCTAAACCATAACTTAAGCATAAAAGGGATATGAGGGTTTGGGATCCATAATGTATCACATAGATAACCAACAGACAGGATGTACATATAAATTAAACATTGAATTACAAGGGAAATGGACATGTTACAGCATGCCAGAAATATATATAAATTAAAGAAAACATGATCGGAAGTAGACAGGAATGAAGCATGTTGTTGATGAAGCTTGAAAATTAACTAGAACATACCAGTAAAGAAAGCAAAAGTGCAGAAGGAAATAGAGCAAACAAAAGTCCACAGCAACACAAATAGCAGAAAGAGGGAGAGAGTTTTTTTTTAAAAAAAATATAAGAGAGTGTTTGAACTCGGATTGTTTTCTGTGTTCGTGTGTTCAAAGAAAAGGGAGGAGAGTATTTATAGCTTTGAAAAAGTGTAGAGAAATAAGGTAATAAGTACAAATCTAACACAAATATGGGCATGGTCACAAATCAGAATCAATCAGTATAAGATTCCCCTTTAATAAGGGATTCTTATTCAAACAGATACTAATAGGATCTAAATAAGGGAAGGAGAATCAGCCTTGTAAGCAGAATGGTTGTTGCCATAAAAGAAACAGTAAAGTCATACAATAGGCAATTAAGTCTAAGTACAGGATTTGAAATTATTTTTGGAAAGATTCAGTGAGGCCAATCAAAGGAAAAGAATCAATTAGACTTTACAGGCTAGTAAAATCAGGATCTCAGGGAAGGAAAAGTTTTTTTTTGAAATCAATTTCGAGTTAAATAAATCACATGAGGAACTCAGTATATAATGCATGCACAAATAGCAGACATGTGAGGCTAAGTCATGGCAAAAGAAACATCATACAGCAATAGCATAGAGCAGACACTCAAAGCGTGTTAGTTAGGCTTCAGTGCGTAATAGAAGGAGTCAAAAACATGCAGAGAGTCAAGTGAGAATCATAAGCGTAAAACATATAGAGAAAAAAATGTAGAAACAAGGAATCAAGATAAATGGTTTCAAACATACAAGCATGCACAAACAAAAACTCACAGGACTTCGAATAGCCTCCCAAAGAGACTAGGGTTTAAAATCAGTTGAGTTTAGAGACGACAAACAGGTGAAACAACAAGCAATTTCAAAGCTCAAGCGAAAACCCCCTAAAAATGAGGGTTTTAATCGTTAATTAGTAAACCAAACAAATAGTATCAATAACCCAAGTAATCCCCAAAATTAGGATTTTTAACATCAAATAAACCTAGAGATGATAAGCGTATGAATCGAATGAAACCTTAACAAACAGACTCAAACAAGAATCCCAAAATTAGGGCTTTTTAACATGCTTACTCAGATAAGGGGAACAAACCAACAAAGTACAGAAACATGCCAGAACAAAGGGGGAGATTTGAAATAACTTAACATAAAACCATAATTAAAGAACAAAGAGTTTTGAAAGCAAAAGTTGGGGAAACCTCGAGAAACATGCTCAAAATGTTCAAACACACATAGATCTGGGGCAGATCTAAGAATAAATTGAAGGAACCTTAGAGCTAGAGTTTCATAAGAAACCCAGGTGACGAGAAAGACTTTGGAAACCATCGATCTGAGCGAGATAGTCGAAGATCGAACTTGAATAGCCATGGCTGGTCGGGCAGAGGTTGAAGATGAACGGAGAACAACCATCGAGCAGAGCTTGGTCGAGACTCCTTCAAGATCTAGTCATAGGACCATAGAGATGAGCCCATAGAAACCATAGGAGGCTGGTGTAGGGCTCCGATGAGTCTGGGGAGCCATGGATTAGGGTTTCGATGGGAGGCGGCGGCTAGGGTTTTGAGATAGCTCGAGAGACGAGAGCGTTTGAGGGTGGCAGATTGGAAAAATGAGATAGGGTTAGGCGATCGCGTGAATTAAAAAAGGTAAGAAGTAATGGTGGTCGTTGATCTAAATGATCAACCGCCGGGACTTAAAAGGGATATGGGTTGGGTCGGTTGAACATGTACTGGGTCGGGTAGGCATGTTAATTAGGTTGGGTACTTAGGTTTTAAATTGGGGCTGAAATGGGGTGCCAAATTGGCTATAATTGAAATGCAATAAAGGCCAAATCGTAAATAGCCAATTTCCCTCCTTTGATTTTTTATAAAATAGTAATACAGATTTTAAAAATAAATTAAATGTACTAGGTAAATAAATATTATATAAATATTAATTAAAAAATGCTGGGATTAATTTTATAAACGTAAAATGTCATAAATTACAAGATACGCTATAATTACAATTATATGCAATTTAGCTTTAAAATATCAAACAAATTTGTAAAAAATATGCGAAAATTAATTTAATTATATTTAGGTGTAAATATGAAAATAAAATAAATTATTCACCAAAATGATAATTTTGGAAATAATTATTGGATTTTGTTGTGTAAAAATAAGCAATAAATTGGTTTTAAAAATCATCAAAAAATGTCAAAACTCTTGGATGTGCTTATACATGAACCAATATACTATTTTGAAAATATTTGGGTATAATAAATATTTAGAGAAAAATTGGGTATCAACAAGTGTTACCGTGCAGAGGGGATGAAAGGATTTGAAAGACAAGACATGACATACAGACGTTGAAAAGTCAGATGATGTGGAATTTGAAATAATTTTTTTAATACAATTTTTTTATTTTTTTTATTTTAAGAGGGCATGCAGAATAAGCACGTTACTACTAACCTGAAATACAAGAACCTGATGTCAGAGTAGTCTTTTGAATAAAGTTTTAGCAGCTCCCTTTTCGCACTTCTTAGCCATACCTTTAACTTCTATGATCGTCAAGCGTGTTTACCTACATCGGTATTGATATGAGTTAGGATTGGTCAGAAAACACTTTAGCTACCTTTACTTGATGGTCTCTTACACAACCAACATATTGAAGATCAGGTTCTTCATTAGATTCATGTGGCTCCATCTTCACCTTGATTTATCCGAAATATTCACTTCTTGAGGCTTTGATGTCGATATCTGGCGTTTGGTGTTCGATTCTGTAGTGCTTTTCACCGATCAATCCTTACTTCATATTGATCCTCAGAGGAGGATCTCACCCTTCAATGTGTTTGCAATTTTTCTCCAGTTATTGATGAGGTCATTTCGTTTTGCTTCCTTGTCTCCCAGAAGATGAGGCATGAATCATCACAGGTGCACTTTGGTTTTCCAATTTGAGACAAAATTTGGTTGAAGAGAGAAATATGGAGGTTAATTTGATTTTCCATACTATGTGTTCTGCTGTTTGTATAGTGCCATGAGCTGCATCTTTACTTCTTCCTTCAACTTCAGTGGTAGCAAGTGACGTACCAGGTTCTTTGTGAGACATGTAGAATGATGTTGCGTTGTCTTTTCCTAGTCTCCTTCATCTTGCTCACTTTATCATCCTCTTGATTTGAAGCCTCAGATATTTCCCAGAGAAGGATTGGTTCATCATATTAATCCTCACGGTTTCTTTCTTGACAAGGGAGTGTGTCTTGTGGAATACCCCATGAGCATCTCCTGCCATTTAGTGCTTCCTTTGTTGGAGACCTTGTTTTATGGGTTGTTCCCAGAAGGATTCCTTCACTCGTCTATTTGCATTGTGCTTCCCAGACTAATCCTTCCCATTATCAAGAGCAAGGCATTTTCTTCCAATTGGCGGTTCTTGGCGAGTTTTGATTTAGGAAGTACTTGGTTCGATACCTGTTCTCAAGTAGAGACCAGTGTTCATTCCTTTTGCCCAGAATTTTTGGTAATTCCATAGGCGATGAGCACTATCCATGCATCATTTTCCAATTCCGTCTTTTCCTACTCGAGTGCCAAGGGAACCTTTCTGCCTTTTCATTCATAGAGAATGTACCATTTACTTTCTTCTCAAGGATACATTCTATTCCTGTAGGGCTTTTAGTGAGAATAATTTCATGATGTTTCCAGCTACGTGCTTTAGGCATTCACTATCCTTAGTCTATCGCAGTCTGCTTCTTCTCACTGCTCCCTGCACCTGCACATCAAGGGTTAGATTTAGGAACCCAAACTAGTTTGATTCCCTTTTTACTTAAAAAAAAAGGATGAATGAGGGATTTCCTAGTCCACGCAGGCAACATCCACTTTTTGCGAGTGGTACCTGGTCCTTTGCTAGTAGTCACTCTATCAGTGAATGCTTTGTTTTTCTGAGTAGACTGAACCCTGGCTTGACAATTTTCTTTAAAATGCCCATTGTTTCCGCAGTGGGTACATATCCAGTTATCAGGTACAGTGACATACTTACTGTGTGGGTTGTAGGGAGTTTTCGCCCTTTGGAACCCGATGCCCTGCTTACTCCCACTATTGTTGAGATACATGGCAGTAACAACATCTGAGGATCAGGTCCACTTCAAGGATTTTTCAAGATCATTTCTTACTTTCTCCAACTCAGCTTGGAGTTGCTGATTCCTCTTGAGTTCACTGCAAAGACTAGTTTTTACAATACTTAACTCCTTTTCCAGCAAGATGTGTGACTCACTGGCTACTTCCTTCCCTTTCCCAAGACTTACATTCCTATGTTATCCATTGAGTCCCTTAATGGTTTCCTCTAGATCAACGCATATTGCTAACATGTCATCCCTTTCCTTTTTAATAGATGCAACTTTTTTTTCTAAGGTGTGTTTATCATTGTTAAGGACTTTTATTATTTCTTTTAGATCAACAACTATTACAATCATGTCATCTCTCTCATTTTCCACACTAGTTATTATTTTATTTAAGTCCTCCTTTTCTATTTCAAGATTAGCTATAGTCTCATCTCGGTCTACTACACAGACCACTAGATCATCTCTAGATTGCTTTGCCTCTCCTAGTTCTATTGTGAGGGTCTCCTTATCATTTATAAGGCTATAATATACATCAATTAAGACATTTGATAAAGAACTTAGCTTCTTGGAAGAATAGGATTTCAGATTTCTCTGAACATCCCGGAAGCTTACCTCATCGTCTTCATCTTCTTCATTATCATCATCTAACTGAGCCATCAGCGTGAACAGTGAGTCGTACTTCATTGCTTCAGTTTCCACTACCATCAAGGAACTACTTTCTACATCTGATTCCCTTTCGGATTCACTTGAGGAATCTCCCCAAGCAGAAAGAGCCTGCTTAACGATATTATCTGCAACACTTTTTCGATCGAATCTTTTCTCTGAAACCAGGTTCCTTTTTCTTGCTTTGTCCAGATTTTGCTTGTACTGCTCCTGTTTCGAAAGTGGGCAGTCTTTGATGAAATGCCCTGACTTTCCACATCCATGACAGAGATCGTTGTTCCTTGTTTTACTTGAACTGCCCCAGTTTGGTATGCCACCATTTCTTCGAACCATTTTTTGAAATCTCTTAGTAAGATAGGCCATGTCACTATCTTCATCACTTGAATCATTCCTTTCAACTTTAAGCACCAGGTTCTTTTCCTTCTTAGGCTTTCTTCTTTCATTGTCTTTCTTTCTTTTCATCTCGTAAGTTTTTAGATTACTAATCAGCTCATCCATGGTCAGAGTCTGTAGATCTTTAGCTTTCGTGATGGCATTTACCTTACTTTCCCAAGACCCAGGTAGGATGCTAAGGATTTTCCTTGCGAGCTTATTTCTGGGAATGACATCTCCAAGTGAATGAAGCTCATTTATGATGGAGGTGAATCTAGTGTGCATATCTTGTATAGATTCATCATGCTTCATCCTAAAAAGCTCATATTCTGTGGTGAGCATGTCAATCTTGGACTGTTTGACCTGAGTGGTTCATTCATGAGCGGTTTGCAACGCCTCCCATATTTCTTTGGCAGTTTCACAAGCTGAGACTCTGTTGTATTCATCAGCTCCTATCCCACACATCAAGATTTTCTTGGCACGGTAGTTCTTTTCTACAATTTTTCTGTCAATGTCATTGTACTCTCTTCTTCCTTTAGGTACCATTTGCCCTGTTTCTTCAATTTTCTTCATGGGAACATGTGGACCATCACATATAATGTCCCGCAGCTCTGGATCTTTTGCCATAATGAAATCATGGATCCTGGTCTTCCACCAGCCACAATATTGATCATTGAATCTAGGATGTCTATAGGTTGATTGTCCTTTTTCAAAGCTTGGTGGAGCAACCATTGAGGATTCCTCCTAGGTTTTAGCCTGATAAGAGAAACCTGCTCTGATACTAATTATTGACTTATATGAGTCCACCAAACTATAGAGTACCTGGTCCTCTATGAGACTAATACGTAGAATGCAGTAATGACTGAATGTAAAGAAGGCCAGAGATTTTCTACGTGGAAAAATCCCACACACGGGGATTAAAAAACCAAGACTACACCTGTAGGCTTTAAACTCAACTAACTTGTAATCTACCTATTATAAGCCACTTTGCAAACACCCTATTGCAAAGACTTCAAACTAACTTGTGATACACCACCACAAGCAACTCTATAACTCTCCTAGTTACAGAGGATTTTACTTATGACTATTCCTAGTCACAACATAAACTCTAAAGTTTACAAATTTGGTTTGTTCCTAAGACATCGCTTCTAAAAAGCAAACTAGGAATCACAATATAGAACAATTAACAAGATTACAACTCAACTATGAACATACATAAGACTCGATTAGAAGCTAATCCTTAGTGGAGTTGTCTTCTTGTTCTTGACACACCAGTGACTTCAATGCTAGATGAACTTTGTTATGCTTGAGAGAATATCACAGATTGCACAAAGAATAGTGTGTCTTGCACCAGGTTGTTTTATCACAAAAGATGGCACACACGATAGTGATGTCAGATCAAGGTGTATGCTACACGATAGTGATGTCAACTCAAGGTGTATGATTCTTCCCAATGAGAAGGGACTGGAGCTGTCTTCTTGTTCTTGACACACCAGTGACTTCAATGCTAGATGAACTTTGTTATGCTTGAGAGAATATCACAGATTGCACAAAGAATAGTGTGTCTTGCACCAGGTTGTTTTATCACAAAAGATGGCACACACGATAGTGATGTCAGATCAAGGTGTATGCTACACGATAGTGATGTCAACTCAAGGTGTATGATTCTTCCCAATGAGAAGGGACTGGAGCTGTCTTCTTGTTCTTGACACACCAGTGACTTCAATGCTAGATGAACTTTGTTATGCTTGAGAGAATATCACAGATTGCACAAAGAATAGTGTGTCTTGCACCAGGTTGTTTTATCACAAAAGAGGGCACGCACGATAGTGATGTCAACTCAAGGTGTATGCTACACGATAGTGATGTCAACTCAAGGTGTATGCTACACGATAGTGATGTCAACTCAAGGTGTATGATTCTTCCCAATGAGAAGGGACTACTGTACAGTCTGGATAACCACTTCTGGGCAGTTGCGCTCCAGCTGGATAGTGGGCTTTGTACTTCCTGTTAGGACACACCAACAGACCAGGTCCTAGTTGTGATTATCTTCTGTAATAGTTTCCAGATGGTCACTTTATTCTGTCACGTTCCAGCTATCTACTTGACTTGTACTTTTTGTCAGAGAACCCTAAAACAACAGGTCCCTGTTGTGTTACTCTTTATCTTAATTGCGTACAATCACTGACTTGCTTGTGTCGGAGAACTCTAAGGGACCAGATCATCAGGTCCCTATTGTGTTCCTCCCTTTACTGATTTTCAGGCTTCGATTAGTTCACATGAAATGCATATCTTGTATGCCAGGTTCTCTATCTAGTTCTTCATGACAAGTTTGTTAGATTATCAAAATATAAAATATTGAAAACCCATCACAAACAACCTAAGATTCGAGTTACAAACCTAAAATAACCTGGATAATGAAAATAGCAACAAAACAAACAGACATGACTCATACAAATTAAATAGAAAGATAGAAGGTTTTGACTCAATAAAACAAATAAAATCTGGATCACAACCCTGAAATAACTAACAAAAAAAATATCAAAACAAGCTACCAAGATTCCTTCCTAGTGAGGAGAGAATGACTTTTCAATTACTAAGCTTGACATTTAGCCACATATTTTCTCATCAGAATTACCATGGCCTTCTCCAATTTCATTTATCAAGTTCCTGAGAGGATTCTCATATTCTATGTCACCAGGCATCATCCCTGCAAAGTGTGCATCATCATGTGCAGGTAAAGGATTTTGCGTGATATTATGGGTGTCACTATCTTGGATCACAATCAGTTTTTCCTAGATCATCCTTTCTATTTCCCTTTTCAAATCCCGACATCTTTCAACATTGTGCCCTGGGCATTGGAATGGTATTCACACCTTTTAGAAGGTTCAAAGCTTCTTGTACGTGGGTCCACATGATTTGGAGGAATAGGTGCAATCATGTCATAATGCTTTAATTTCTCAAACAAGCTTGCATTAGACTCTCCTATTGGTGTGAAATTATCTTTCAACCTCTGTTCCTCTCTATATCCCTGGCTTGGATGTGGGTTATAGGGCACTTGAAAATTTTGTGGAAGCTGGTGGAGATTTTGTGATGCTCGTGCTCGCCTTCTGGGGTGTTTTGGTGGCTGGACAACATACTGAGGTGGATCAACAAAGTATTGTGGGTTCTAACGTGGATAGTACTGCTCAGGGAAATTATCGGAAAACAGACGAGGCTGGTCATACCTTTGAGATGCTCTTCTAGGACCTCTTCTTGACCCTGATGTCATCATAATTTCTTCTTCCTTCTTATTTTTGTCACCAGATTCAGTTTGGACAGCCTGAGTTGCAGCTTTGAGAGCTGTTTGACTTATAATTTTGCCTGTCTTAAGGCAATTCTCTACCATTTCTCCCATTTTGATTGCTTTCGAGAAGGATTTATCCACTGCTGACATCATGTTTTAAAAATAATATGGCTCTTGAGCGTGAAGAAAGACATTGATTAGCTCGTGGTCATCCATGGGTGGCTTAACTCTAGCTGATTTCTCTCTCCATTTAATGACATATTCCCTGAAACTTTCAATTGGTTTCTTCTTCAGGTTTGAAAGGGAATTGCAGTCTGGGGCGATGTCAATGTTGTATTGGAACTGTTTGACAAAGGCCTGTGCCATGTCATCCCAGACATACCAGCGAGATGTGTCTTGATCCATTAACCATTCAGATGCTACTCCCGTAAGGCTTTCCCTTAAATAAGCTATTAGCAATTCTTCATTTCTTCCCGCACCTCTTTGTTGATTACAATACCTTTTTAGGTGGTCTATGAGGTCTCCATGTCCATCATACTTTTCAAATTTGGGAGTCTTGAAACCAAGTGGCAAGTGGACATCAGGAACATACATAAATCCTTGAAGGCAATACTCTTCTGACCTACCAACCCTTGCATGTTTTTTAACCTTCGTTCTAAGCTTTTTACTTTTTGGGTCATTTCTTCCCGTGCCATCTTTCGGGCAGGCTTCTTAATGTTTGCAGGAAGATCAAACAAGTACGAGTGGTACTCAAGAGAGTGGTACTGCTCTTGCTGGGTAGCCAATTATGACTCATGACAAGGCCATCCTTGGCCATTGGCCCATGCTTGACACATTTTGGTTATTTTCTTCTTCAGTATTCTATTTTCCTCAAATACAGCAGACTCTTGTTGAACCCTCTGACTATGAGTCTCTTGAGCACTTGTAACAGCTTTGATGTTAGTTATCATTTTTCCTTGGATCTTGTGTTGTCCGCTTACCACAAACCGACCACCTCAAACTTTCTTCACAATTCAAAACAAAAGAAACATTATAATGGACTCAATCAGTCCTTATTATTATCATCATTTTTACACTTTTGTTTTTTTTCTTTTATTTTTTTCATTTTTCATTTTTCTTTTTAATGATTGATCGAACCTGATGTGGGTTGCCTATGTTTCATGTGGGAACACGAATCAGATCTTGCGTAGTTCGGAAAGATCATGAATAAAGTAAATAAAATAACTCTTTTTCTTCTCTTTTTTTTTTGATTTTTTTTAATTTCCTAAGAAAGACTTATAAAGAAGAAAGAAAATATTTTTGTATTTTGATTTGTTTCTTTTTTGTAAGGAATTTTTGAAAAGAAAGACTTCGAAAAAAGAAAGTTTTATTTTGAATTTTGTACTTTTATTTTGAATTTATGAAAGGAATACTTCTAAAGAAAAAAGAAAATATTTTTGCATCTTGAATTTACTTTTCAATTTTGAAAGAAGAATGAAAATATTTTTGGATTTTGAGAAGAAATTAAAGAAAATATTTTTGTATTTTTAAAAAAAATTGTGGTCTAAAAGAAAGACTTTCTAAAGAAGGTAGTAATGGAAAATATTTTGAATATTTTTTAAAATTGGGGCAGGAACCGATAGGTTTGCCTACGTAGTGAGAATTAGACCCGCGTAGTTCGCCCATTTTTTACGGAACAAGGAAACATGGCACTTGAATATTTCGGCTCATTTTGAAATGACTTTTCTTTTTTAGAAAATTTCGGCAGAGTTTCGGAATTCTTGAAATACCTACCTCTCACTCTGTCACGACCCTAAACCCAAACCCGATCGTGATGGCGCCTCTCGTGAAGATAAGGCCAACCGACACACTTCCAATTCACTTTAAGTAGTTAAAAATAATAAAACCCAAGTCTTTAATAGAAATAAAATCCCAAAATAACAGTATAAGTTGCAGAAATAAAAACCAATACAGCCCGACATCGGGGTGTCACCAGTCATGAGCATCTAAAATAATACTAAAAGTCTGAAGTCTAATACACTACTACAGAACTGAATAAAAAAGAACTAAGATAGAGGGAGAATGCACTGGGCTGTGAATTCACCAAGCAGCTACCTAGTAAATCTCCGAAGACCTGATGGAACTATCAACCCTCAGGAACAGGACCTGTAGCGTCCGAATTTGCACACATGGGTGCATGGAGTAAAGTGAGTACTCTAACTCAGTGAGTAATAAAAATAAATAAAGACTGAGCGATATAAAATAACGTAAGGCACAACATTAAGCTAAAAGAGGCATATCAAAAAGTAAATATAATTAAGCAATAAAATCTCATAAACATCCTTTAAACAATTAAACAATATACAGGCAAAACAACTTAAAGTAAACACATAATAACTGTCCCTCGGGTACAGTAACAATCGAATCAGCCATCTCGTGGCATCATAAACAGGCTCTCGGCCTCATATCAAATCTCAAGCCACCTCGTAGTGTAAAATCTCAGGCCCTCGGCTTCATTATCATAATCAATGTATCACTGCTACGGCGTGCAGCCTGACCCAAATGTATCCTCACAACACAGGCCCTCGGCCTTACTCAGTCAGAATCTCATAAGCCCCTCGGGCATTAGTAAAACATGGAGCTCAGCTTAAAATATCTTTAAAAATATCATTTAATGTGTTTAAAATAGAATAACATAGTTGAGTTTTGAAAATAGTGAAAATATAGCATGACTGAGCACTAGTATGAAATCAAACAATGAGGAAATATCATTTAAAATCCCCTAAGGGTTCAAACAGCTGGCTCGAAGTCCATTTATGTCATTTATCCCAAAATATATAATATTAAATAATTAACTATCAAATACGCAGTAAAATAGTCATTTGGGATGGACTAAGTCACAATTCCCAACGGTGCACGACCCCACGCTCGTCATCTAGCGTGTGTCTCACTTCAATATAGCCGAACGCTGTGAAATTTTGGGGTTTCATACCCTCAGGATAGCATTTAAAATCATTACTCACCTCGAACTATCCCGAAAAGCTACTCCGCAACACGCTTGCCTCTCGAACCAACTTCCAAGTGCTCCAAATCTACCAAGTTCAGATTTTTATCAACAAATTATGCTAAACGAATGAATTCCAATTGAAAAATATCGATTTTAAGCACAAAACCCGAAATCAGTCAAAATCCGACCCCTGAGTCCGTATCCCAAAACTGGACAAACTTTATACCAAAATGTTCTTCATCATCTCACGAGTCCGTACATATAAAGAAATCAAAAATCGGAGTTCGTTTGTCCCCTCAAATCATATCTAGAAAGTCTCATAATCTCAAGCCCTAACTCCACCTTTTTCTACTGATTTTCATGAATTAAACACTGATATTTTGTTCCTTAATCACAAATAATAGAGTTTTAGGGTCCAAAATCCTTACCTCAATGGAGAACTTCAAAATCGCCTCAAAGCTCTTTTCTCGTTCAAAAATGGTGTAAAAGAGTTTAATGGTCGCTGAGGGTTTATTTAAATACTGCTCACGCGTTTTACTGTTCACCCAAGTACTGTTCACTCGAGTTACTGTTCACCCGAGTTACTGTTCATGTTGCAGTGAAAAAATGCAGCAACTTTTTTTTCTAGTTTAAATTGATCCGTTAAACTTTCGAGATCCACCCGAGGCCCTCGAAAATCTCAACAAATATACAAACACGTCCCATAACATCATTCGAACTTAGTCGAGCTTTTGAAACACCAAAAACAATATCAAAACGCCAAAATCACATCAAATTCAAGCCTATGAATTTTGAAATTCCTAAATTCCACCAACGACGCCGAAACTATCCAAAACAACTCCGATTGACCTGAAATTTTACAGACATATAAAAAATGACATTATGAACATGTTTCAACTGTCGAAATTCCATTCCGACCCCGATAGCCTATTTTCCATTGTCGATCGTAAATCGCCAAAAACTAACTTTCGCCAGTTCAAGACTAATTCTACACCGAACATCACAAAAATATTTCGGACACACTCCTAAGTCCCAAATCAGCTAAAAAAGCTATCCAAGCCATAAAATTCGCATTCCGAGGTCGTTTACAAACAAGTCAAAACTTGGCCAAACCTTTCAAATTTCAAGCTTCAAACTGAGAGCTGTTCTTCCAAATTCATTCCGATTACCCTGAAACCAAAACCAACGATTTACATAAGTTGTAATGCATAATACGGGACTAGACATGCCCGAGAACTGGCAAGCGAAATGCAAAATCTCAAAACGACCGGTTGGGTCGTTACATCCTCCCCCACATAAACATACGTCGTCCTCGAACGTGCCCATAGTTATTCCAAAATCCAACAAATCGCTGTATAACCTTACCATGCAAATACCCGGAGGTGATCCCACGTCACCCTATCTCATATAGGTTCGATTACACAATGTAACTGAAATTTTGCAATCCAACCAAGCCCATAAACCTTAGAACCACATTTCCACTTCTGAAATCATTTAGAAGATTAGAATCTCACATTTACACTCCGAATAAGCTCGAACGAGCTGTAATAATCTATACCCACAACCTCAGGTGCAATTACATGACATACCACCTAACTCAAATGCTGAAAGCGATAACTTTTAATCACAACAGTTGCTCAAAACATCTAAATTTCGATAGTAAGCCTTTTATCAAATAAAGCCTCACCCTAACACTTCCGTATACTGCCAATGATAAATGAAACACATAGGAAGTTATAACTACTCCCCAGATCAACCATTCGTGAAGCCACTTCTCCTTTAGCAAGGACCATAGCAAATTTCCGAGCCAAACATCAATATTATCCTTCCAACATGCTAAAATTGAATCTGTTTGTATTCATTCTAGACCCCAACAATCTCATCTAATCCAACACAACTACTCTAGTGATGTGACACGTCAATATAATCTACAGCCACAACTCGTGCAATCCATGCACTAGTAAACAAAAATTTGAACGTACTGAAATCATGAAAAATGACTCAAATGAGAGAGCTGTACCGCAAGCTCACTACCACACACAATACTGAGAACCCGTCACACATCGTAGAAATAGAACACATATGTCTAAATCGAAGGCCCTCCGCAAAACTTCGCTGCAATGTGCGACCCTATCCAAATACTGGTCCACATGAAACACGTCAAGTCACTATACTCAAAATCGACAACCATGCGCAATTTGATGTCTAGAACCAAAGCAAATCATCATAACCACAGCTAAGCAATTGACATAACGTTACACAAACCCGAAAGTATACAATCGATACGCCATCCGCCGAGCAATACCCACTACTCTTCCCCCTTGAATTCCACTAAGAGGCCCTAATAAAACCGTACCACATGTGCCTATAACCAACATATCCTACCGCCTCGCATTACGGAAAGATAACTCATAGATCTCCCCAAATCACTAACAAGCTCAATAACAATCGAATCAACACATCCCTCAACAATACAACTCGGAGTCAACCAAGCCAACTCTATTACACCCCATAATATTACGTCAATATTACGTCCCGCAGTATTATATTACGACAATGTTATGCTCTGCAGTAAAATGTTACGATGATGTCACCCTCTGTAGTATTACATTACGGTGATGTTACGCTTCGTAGTAATAAGTTATGACAGTGTTGCACCATACGGTATTGTACGTTAAATTTGTCGTAAGGTAATTGACATCAATCCAGTGAAAAGATTATTTGGGGATTATAAGGATCATAAGCGATGAGTAAATTCGTGAAGGTAAGAGGGTCGAAGAAAACGAATTTTGTCAAAGTTTGGCAGTTTGGGATAAAATATGGCCCGAGCTAAAATATCCGGTATTTATGGACTAGTGCCATACAATGTACTACATGGCCATGATAGTAAGGTATATAAAGTATGTGAAAAGTGAGTAATATTTCAAGTAAGTGAAAATAATTCTTAATTTTGTGGGTAATTGAATAATTACCGGGTAATAAAATATTTCCCGATTAACTAAAACGTGAATAAAAATTAACAAATCACCCCCAACAAAGGAAACGTGGCAGCCAACTAATTTAACATAGTGACTCATATAATAGGTGTCACAATATGAGAGTACAAGAAAAAGATTTATTTTATCTGTTTTGAAGGGTGAATAGAACCTTGGGTGTGAATCGGTATTATCACTTCTTCTGCATCATACAATGTTCTCTAGAAGTCAATTAAAAGGAAGAAGCAAAAATACTACTACTAAGAGAAAGCAACAAAAGGGTTTCGATCCTTAATATTTGGTCTTACAACTTAAATGGACAAGATGCTTAGCGAAATGGGTCTTCCCAAGTCTTATTGCCTATATTTTCGCTGCTCGTAGCCTTATTACTGCTAAGGACGTATTGTCATTGATAGAATTTGAGCTTGAGAAGTTGTTGCAAAAAGAACTGAAATTCATTTTGACCTTATAAATCCAATCTTGACGAATTCAAACTTGTGTTTAGCAAGGTCTTAAATCCATGGAAATGGAACGTTGTTTCTTCATGCCCGTGCGTATTATTGAGATATTGCATTGTTGTGGTCTAGGATCCTTCATGTTGCTTTGGTTTTCATATTGTGAATGAGCTGCTTCGATGGTAGTGTGAAATGTTGTTAGTCCGTCAGATTGCAATACAAGCTCTTGTCCTATCCATGATTGCTACAATAAAATCTCATACCAGACTACTTAATACTATACTTAGCAACGTGAGATTTTGTGATTCTAAGGGAGTAACGGAGTACGGTGTAACCTTTCCAAAGAATATCATGCGAATTTTTTCCTATTCCAGGTATGTTAAGGCTATCCTTTCTTTCTTTTGGCATGATCCATACGATACGAACGAAACATGCAAATGCACAAATTTCATAAATGACTCTGTTCATAGAAGTATTAGAGATATCTATGTTCTTGAATTTCAACGTGTCATAATATTTTATCATCTGCTCATATGTTTCAGAAAAATTCGAAAATTGAAAAGAGTTTACTTTATGATATTGCTGAAAGACAAAATGGTTTTATGAAATTCCGAAAGATTTTATTAACGTACTTTTCATGCATTGCATTCGTGTGCATTGACCCATGACCAGATGGCGTTATATACGTGTATATATGTAAATATATGTATATGGGATATGGGAAAAGGTTACGGCATTATATATGCACCACCACCTGATCAGCTGGTATATGATGATGATGTTGCCCATAGTGACTGAAATATGATTCAAACTGCGTTATATACGCATATATATGTAAATATGATTCAAACGACATTATATACGCGTATATATGTATGTATATATATGTATATGGGATATGGGAAAGGTTATAGCGTTATATACGCACCACCACTTGATCAGCTGGTATACGATGATGATTTTGCCCACAGTGGCCGATATGAAATGATGGGATGCCCTTAGAGGCTGATGATGTTATGAAACATGTACCTATGCACGACATGACATTCATACGCATACGCATGACGCTAAAAGTAATTTATGATTACAAAGTTATTCAGACCTACAGGTTGAGTCATGTACTCTAAGACAAATGTCTTCCATGTCTCTTATGTATTTATTTATGTGGCTTACATACTCGGTATATTATTCGTATTGACGACCCTTTTGCCTGGGGATGCTGCATTTCATGCCCGCAGGTCCCGATAGACAGGTCTAGAGCCATCCAAGTAGGCTATCAGTTCAACGGAAGATGTTGGTGCGCTCCATTTGCTTTGGAGTTGTTCGTTTGGTTAAGTATGATTTAGACGTGTATTGTTTGGTAAGGCGCGACTCTGTCCCGACCTTTATGACATTTATGTACTTTTAGAGGCTTGTAGACATATGTCGTGTATATAAAAGATTGTACGGCCTGGCCGACCTATGTTTTGAGTTTATAAAGGATCATGTTGGCCTATTAGGCCCGTATGTCATATGTATATAATGATGTAATTAGAAAGATATGTTACGTTAGTACTCGATTGAGTAAGGTATCGGGTGCCCGTCGCGTCCCATCGGTTTGGGTCGTGACAAAAGTGGTATCAGAGTAGTTCTGTCCTAGGGAGACTACAAGTCGTGTCTAGTAGAGTCTTGTTTATGGGTGTGTCGTGCACCACACTTATAAGCAGGAGGTTGCAAGACATTTAAGATTGTCACTCTTTCTTCTTACTCTAGATCGTGTGGTAGAGCTCAGTCATAGGATTTCAAATTCCAAAATCCGATTCGTAATAAGACGATACCTATATCCAAAAAGAAGGGTAGAAAGAGAAATTGTTGTGGAAAAGCTGAGTTTGAGGAATTGAATTTTTTATGATGCCTACGATAAGTAAATGTGAGGTCTTTAGCAGATCATGGGTGTACTAAAAGGTGTAAGGTTCTTGATAAGGAGCTTTAAGGAAAGAATACTTATCCACTCTTACGATAAAAAGGAATAACAGAATCGGAAGTTAGACACAAGTTTCAGCAAGTAAAAGAAGTAAGGTGAAGAAGGGTACGAGGTACCCAGCTAATAAAGATTATCATTATTTACCATTCAGGAAGGGAGATATAAGCATTTTGAGTTACATTCAACAGTAACAGATATACGTACAATCGGCCACACCTATCTCAGTCATGCCCTATGGGAGCTAACGGATATGGTTTAAGAGAAGGATAGGATAGCAGGATCAAGCTAGGGTTAGAGTAACCCAAAATGATGGATGGATGGTTTGTGCTAATTTACATTTCGGAAGGATATTAAAAAGGTGATAATATATTTCTTTATGAGATACTAGATAGTGCACTCTAAAATAGTACAACTAGACATGAGTACTACAAAGACAGATACTGAAGCCTGAAAACGATAAATATTATCTTAGTATGGCTCCCGTCCCTAGTAGAGAGGATAATGCTAGGCAACCCAAAGAGCCAGTGGATGGTGCAACTAAAAGCAAAAGAATATCTTATTGAAGTTTTCTGAATAAAGTGATAGACAGAAATGTTCATAGAAGATAAGAAGAGAGATAATGAAGCATTAAGAGTAAGATGTGATACATGGATGATAACGGTAGGCCAAAAAGATGACAGTATTCCAGAGTCGATAGTCAAGTGAAGGAAAATATGAGAAGTGACAGGCATTGAGATAATAAAAGAGTATAGGCCATGAATTAATATCCTAACTTCGAGAAACAAGTTCGCGACACTAACGTGATTCAAAAGAAAAAGTTAGACCCCAGAATAATAGAAGTCAACATGGACTGGTGGAAAAAGATAAACTAAACATGAATTAGGGACTGAGTGATTTGACGGTGGTCGGCATCATAAGAACTTCATATTGCGTTCCGGCAATAATAGAATGGAAAACAAAGGAAGATTCATGAGAAACTCAGAGAATGGTTATTCGGGAAGACGCTTCCCTAAAGCAATGAATGTGAGCAAAGTTAAGCTTAAGGGATTGTTTGTGCCAGTTACACTAAGTATCACCCTCGTGAATGAGGAATTTGGTTATCCTTGGTACAGAAGGATTGCCGCAAGGTGAGTAAGTGTCATCGATGATGTTAAAAGACACCAAAGATGAAGAGGTAGCACATCTATAGGTAGATCATCGTGGCTCCAACTCTTAGTACACCCCTAAAGCGGGGAATATGGAATGATATGGTGTTAAGTCAGAATTAAGTGGTTCTAGTAGCTACGAAATGGTAAAGGAAGAATGCAATAAAAATAAAAAAGGGATGATATTGCACTATTCAAAGCCTACAGATAGGCTAAGATCCCAGAACATTATGCAAACACGACGTCAAGGAAAAGAAATGAGGCGTTCCTGCCCGGAATGTTATGGATAAATAAGGAGCTAGTGTGAGATGTAAGTTAAGACAAAGGAAATAACCCAAGAAAGATTATATGGAATATTTATATGAGAATGGGCCAACGAGTAGTTAGCAGTTGATTAAGGAAGAGCCTAGTTACGTGTCACGACCCAAAACCACACTGGTCGTGATGGCGCCTCTCGTGAAGACAAGGCCAGCCAACTAACCTAATTCACTTCCTTTTAAGATTATTTAAACATAAATGAGTAAAGTGATACAGTTTAACAACAATAATAATCAGGACTACAACCC